>JAJAGP010000345.1:0-52095 GCA_025084515.1 Ancistrus triradiatus | reverse complement strand
TCATCATTCTATTTTCTTTCTACAGCCATACATACCAGAAGGCTGTGTCGTACAGTCCCATCATGCTCATGGTGTCTTTGAGTCTGTGCTCTTTCTCAGCTGCCACGTTGACAATAAGAAAAGAGACGAAAGGGGTGAAAGCCAGCACCAGATAGATGGAGATGAGAGCGTGTGGAAACTTCTGGACCTCTACAGATTCTGGGTGGCCCATCATCACCGCACGTACGCTCAGCTCTCTCCAGGCTGAACGTTTGGTCTGCATCTGCATCGTCACACAGACACAGATTCTCTTAATGAGTGACGTGGGCATTTTATTCTGACATCCAGCAGTTTGCTTGAAATCCCCATGGAGAGCTATTTATTGAAATATATTTTACTATCTATTGATTGAAACTGCATCAAAATATTAAAATAACTGTATACCAACACAAGTCTTAATGCACTAAAAAAACTCACTGAAAACTTTGGTTTGTGTGTGGTGTTTGCGTGTACTGACATTTTTGCTGTTCTGACTGGCACAGGAGAGTAAAGCATACGAACAGCGACCCAATTACTTTCGCATTGTTATTACCATTAAATATTGTTTTTACAGTGATTTGATTTTGATGTTTGATTTCATTTCTATCTACCGGTCACGGCTGTTCCCTTCATATTCAGTTTTCTGAATTCCATCCCAGGTGTTCTAACACACTTCCAACCCAGTCCCCTGCCGGTGGCGAATCTCACCTGTTCCACATTTCCTTAATCACATCCTCTGCTATTTAAACCACTTTTGTGAAGCAGCTGAAGATGTGCTTTCAGAGTTTGTTTATGTGCCAAGTCTGAGCCTTTCATCTCTGCTTTCTGGCCAAGCCCTATCCAGGGCAAGCTTACACCTGCCCTTGTGTTCACCAGGCATAGGTGCCAGAACCCGCATGACCCTGACCAGGAAATGTGGGATTAAAACATGTAGAAAAAACATGCACTATTTTATGCGACACCAACCTGAATGATGGCAGCATCAATCAGTGACTGCAGCCGTATGAAGCCAGAGTACCAGTAGTTTGCTGCACGGCAGTTCATATAATTGGCATAACAGCTTGCTGTGGGGTTAAAGACATATGACTAAGAATTTTCCTAGCAAATTATGTATATATATATATACACACACACACACACACACACACACCCATTACATTACATTACACTACCAGCAGCCAGAACTATTGATGCAGGGAAAAATGGATCCATGCTTTGATGTTGTTTATGCCCAAATTCTGACCCTGCCCTCAAAATGTTGCAACAGAAAGTGAGACTCATCAGATGAGGCAACGTTTTTCCAATCTTCTATCGTCCAATTTATGAGCCAATGTGAATTGTGGCCTCAGGTGCCTGCTCTTACCTGACAGGGGTGTCACCTGGTATGGTTATTTGGTTTTCTGTTGTCTTTCTATCAAGCACTCGTTTACATACCTGCTTAATCCAACACACAATACTGACTATGCAAAAACCATCAGGCACTCTTTTTCATATATAACACCTATTCAAGACTACATATTTCTTACAATTACTCCTGGCCAAATTCTCACCGATTGATTCAGTGTAAACACTCGGTAGAGGAACCAGGTTGTAGGGGAACCGTATCTGATAGGACATCTTATCCAGAAACACCACTCCAACATAGCTAAGCGGCTCATAGAGGCTGGCATTCTCCAGATCTTCCTCACTAGAGAACATCTCCAAGTGGTCATGCATATCTGTAAGCAGATCAGCAATTACAAGCAGTAAATTAAAAACAGGACTCTACTTGTTATTTTACATATAGTCCATTAGAATAGATCTAAATAAAATATAACGTTAGTGACTCACGTAGCTCTTCAGCCACCTCTTCCATAATCTGACTTGTAACGTTATTTATGGGAGTAAACCCCAGGCCTTTGAGTGCCAGATAACCCACATCGTCTAGCTCGGTTGTACTGATGCTACCATAGGAGATATGGGGGTTCAGCATACTGATGAGGATGAGGAGGCCCAAAAGGAGCAGAGGAAGGATCAGCTCCTAGACAGAGAGGCAAGCAAGAGATATAATCAAGATTAGCAGGACGACAAAGACAAGACAACTTCATTTACACCAATCAGGCATAACATTATTACCTCTTCCTTGTTTCTACACTCATTGTATTTTAAGTTCCACTCACCATATAGATTGACTTTGTAGTTCTACAATTACAGACTGTAGTCCGTCTGTTTCTCAACATACTTTGCTAGTCCCCTTTATTCTGTTCTTTAATGGTCAGGACCCCCATAGGGTGATGGATCATTCTCAGCACTGCAGCGTCTGATCCATTCACACCAGAACACCACACCACCACCATGTCAGTGTCACTGCAGAGCTGAGAATGATGCACCACCCAAATAGTACCTACACTGTGGGGGTTCTGACCATTAGCGAGTAAAGGGGATTAACAGAGTACGTAGAGAAACAGATGGCCTACAGGCTGTACTTCTAGAAGTACAAAGTTCTTCTATATGGTAAGTGAAACTGATAAAATGGACAAGGAGTGTAGAAACAGGAAAGTGGTCATAATGTTATGCCTGACAAACCAAAGTGCTGCACAACAAAATAACCAAAAGCATTGGAGTCCCAGCGATGCCTTATTTCATGCAGTCACAAGTGGTTGCGTCTAGGGGTGCAACGGTTATTTGACTACTAAAATCCACTACGCAATTAGTTGCCAACTAATTTAAAATAGATTAGTCGGTGACGTCACCATGTGGGTTTCTTGCTCTAAACTAAGAATGTTTTTACATTAGCGTTTACTGGGGAGTTAACAAAAGCATGATGCCAACCTCAAGAAGACCCTCTAGTGTGGGAGCTGGCTAATGTTAAAAGCCGTGGCATCTCTTTCAAAATGCATGTTCTCTTCAGTCATTAATGAAGTTGGAATGGAACTATAATTAGTAACTATTATTATTCACCACGAGCATGCTCATATTCCAAATAACAACGTTTACAGTTTCAAACACAGCATCGTTCATCATGGCCAAGGCCACAGGTGCATTCAAATTTGGTGAAAATGGGAGAACTTTCTGTTTTCTGTTTGCCTTGAGTTCTCATTTGCGAACACTCACAGTTTCAGGAGATAGCTCTCCACAAACATATAGTGGGGCAAAAACTTATTTAGTCAGCCACTGATCGTGCAAGTTCTCCTACTTAGAAAGATGAGAGAGGTATGTAATTTTCATCATAGGTACACTTCAACTATGAGAGACAAAATGAGGGAAAAAAAAATATACAGGAAACTGTCGTCCAACGTCACTGTCCAGTACCTAGTTCTTGCTGTACGGACTAGCTAAATCTGATTCGGACTGGCTGTTCTACTAGCTAATTAACTGCCTTACTAGAGATTGCTGTTAAATATGGAGAGCATCTTTATTTACACTGCATCAGGAGAGGACATACAAAGCCTGAAGTGATACACAGTCAGGTTAGAGTTTGAAAGTGGAGCTGTAGGAGAGGACAGGTGCATAAGCAATCATCATCTTCTCATGTAAACAGAAAATATGGAATTCAAACAGCAATTAGGCTAGAGTTTACAGTTAAGTTGTGAAATCAACACAGCTGGGTTATTTGAAAGCACAATGGCAGGGACTTATAGGAATGTTCTGTCCTAAAAATGTCCTGACCAGTCTCGCCCCACACTAGTGTGTACACAAGTGTGTACTTGGTGACAGTTTTGATATGCAAATCAATGTTGTGTGTACATATTTCCTGTGTGTCTGCTTCAACAAATAACTACAGGAAGCCTGTTAAGTTCAAAGCATTTTAAAGGAAAAATGCACTGGTTAGCAAGTACAACTTTTTCATGCTGATTTACAAGAAATAACATTTGGTCACAAAACGTGTTACTGATATACTAATCCGCCCCTGCCCAGCACTGGATCAGTGCATCCCTAAAACAGATCTCGCGAGGAACTGAATTATTTATTCCACAAACTATTTTAAGCCTCAAGTATGGTTGATGTGCCCAAAAGTATTTATAAAATCACTGAGGCATGCAACTTTAAACTCAGTTTTTTATTACAGGCCTGTATCACTCCACGCTTTTGTTAAGCTCAACGTTAAGTGGTAAATGCTACCACAGGCAAGCCTAAACCACCTAGGCATTAAACTTACAGCAAACACAGCCCTGCCTTATCTAACAAAAGCCTATAGCTCTAGTTAAAAGGTTATGACAGGATAAAAACTTGAATACCTCACCAGCTTAGAGCATGTGCCAGATCATGTGATGAAGAACACGTTCACATTGAATGTTGCCAAGGAAATCTGACCCATAAAGGGTCTCAAAGTGACTCAATATCCCTGCACACCATCGTCCATAAAACACAATTCAGCTAAGAAGACCACTGTGGCGAAAGGTCTAGCAGAGGGCTTGCATACCAGCATTGACTTTAATCCAGATAGATCTAATAAAAAATAAAAAAAAGGTACCACCCTCAATAAAAACTTTGTATGTGATCAGACTCAGCAAAAACTTTCCCTAACCATGGTAAAGTTTGCCACAAAAAAACTGGATCTTATTATGGATTCAGTACAATCTTAGCTGTTCCTACAGCTAAACAGCTGTTGTGGTTTGGAGGTAAGAGCCAGCTGCTGTAAACAGTAGTTCCTGAGGGCGTGGGTTACAGTGTTTCCTCAGGAGCAGGCTTTCCTGGCTACTTGCTGCTCTTGCAACGTGAAGGTTGCACGATGTGGTGCGGTTACCAGGCTATGGACTCGCATCTCAACCAGTGAACACTTTCACCTATGGCCAAAGAATTCTGGACGCCATGCCCACAGGCATAACCCCGGATCAACACACCCCCCACCCAGCTACGTCCAGGATAAGCGGGATCAAAACGAGAGTTTTCACTTTCATATTCAGCAGTGTAATATACACAATAGATTTGTGGGAATATCAGCAGAGTCTATGACTGTGCAAGATATCACGTTCCTTAGCACGGAAATCACAGGGTATTAAAAGTCTCAAGTGAGTCAGAAGATTAAATGTATCGTCTTCTTTATCGGGTTATGGCTGTATGAGAAAACTGCCTCACGAGATCAGCAGTACATTTGTTTTCTTGTTGCGTACTATGTCTACAAGAAGCATCTGTACCAAAGGTCCTTCAGATCAAAATGATTTACAGTGGGGCAAAAAAGTATATAGTCAGTCACTGATTGTGCAAGTTCTCCTACTGAGAAAGATGAGAGAGATCTGCAATTTTCATAATAGGTACACCAACTATGAGAGACAAAATGAGAAAAAAAATCCAGGAAATCACATTGTAGGATTTTTAAAGAATTTAATTGTAAATCTTGGTGGAAAATAAATATTTGGTCACCTACAAACAGGCAAGATTTCTGTCTCTCACAGACCTGCAACTTCTTCTTTAAGAAGCTCTTCTGTCCTCCACTCATTACCTGTATTAAATGGCACCTGTTTGACCACGTTATCTGTATAAAAGACACCGGTCCATAGCCTCAAACAGTCAGACTCCAAACTCCAAAGTGCTGCTGAAGGACAGCAGGAAAGAAATTGTAGACCTGCACCAGGCTGGGAAGAGTGAATCTACAATAGGCAAGCAGGCTGGTGTGAATAAATCAACTGTGGGAGCAACTGTAAAAAAATGGAAGACATACAAGACCACTGATAATCTCCCTCGGTCTGGGGCCCCACGCAAGATCTCATCCGGTGGGGTCAAAATGAGAACGGTGAGAAAAAAATCCCAGAACTATACGGAGGGACCTGATGAAAGACCTGCAGAGAGCTGGGACCAAAGTAACAAAGGCTACCATCAGTAACACACTACGTCGAAAGGGACTCAGATCCTACATTGCCCTGCTTAAGCCAGTACATGTCCAGGCCCGTCTGAAGTTTGCCAGAGAGCATATGGATGATCCAGAAAAGGATTGGGAGAATATCATGTGGTCAGATGAAACCAAAGTAGAACTTTTTGGTAAAAACTCAACTCGTAATGTTTGGAGGAAGAAGAATGCTGAGTTGCAGCCCAAGAACACCATACCTACTGTGTAGCATTGGGGTGGAAACATCATGCTTTGGGGCTGTTTTTCTGCAGAGGGGACAGGACGACTGATCCGTGTTAAGGGAAGAATGAACGGGGCCATGTATCATCAGATTCTAAGCCAAAACCTCCTTCCATCAGTGAGAGCATTGAAGATGGAAAGTGGCTGGATCTTCCAGCATGACAATGATCCCAAACACACCGCTCGGGCAACGAAGGAGTGGCTCCGTAAAAAGCATTTCAGGGTCCTGGAGTGGCCTAGCCAGTCTCCAGACCTCAACACCATAGAAAATTTGTGGAGGGAGTTGAAAGTCCGTGTTACCCAACAACAGCCCCAAAACATCACTGGTCTAGGGGAGATCTGCATGGAGAAATGGGCCAAAATACCAGCTACAGTGTGTGCCAACCTGGTGAAGACTTGGAGGAAAAGTTTGACCTCTGTCATTGCCAACAAAAGTTATGTTACAAAGTACTGAATTAAACTTTAGTTATTGACCAAATACTTATTTTCCACCATGATTTATAATAAAATTCATTAAAAATCCTACAATGTGATTTCCTGGATTTTCTGTCCTCATTTTGTCTCTCATAGTTGAAGTGTACCTATGATGAAAATTACAGACCTCTCTCCTCTTTCTAAGTAGGAGAACTTGCACAATCAATGGCTGACCAAATACTTTTTTGCCCCACTGTACTCTACTGTAAAACATAGCAAAATAGGTTTGTATACAGGTAGGCGATAATGGTAAAAATCTTATACCACAATATTTAAAGACATTTTCACGATGCATGTGATTTCAGACAAAATGCACCGGTAGCGACAAATTCTCAGAAACTACTATTCAAAGATTATCCCAACCTCACAGCGATTTTATTCAAAATGTGCTGCACTTCAGCCATTTAATCAGAACTAATTACACTCTTTACAATTAAACATTAGATAGAGCCCTAGGTTTGTAACATATTTCTAAAGACATCGGGCTTTTTAGTGGACAGAGGACCGAGAGAATCAACACTTCACAAGCATTAAACGCAAAGGCATATTTAAAGTCAGCTACAGACGTTTGTATTAAAGAATCCATTTCTCTAAGAGCCTTTTCATTTCACTAGGCTTTCAGATACCTCCCACAGGAAACATTCATGAAACAGACAGATTAAAAATGCATTAGCACTACTTAAGTTGGAATAAAAAAAACACACAACCTTCAGTCAAGAGGTAAAAAGTAACACAAAAATACAGAGATGCTGAATTATCATCACCTTTTTCCATTCCAAAGCCATCATACTGGCACAACAGCCCACACCTGAAAACTAGCATACAGAATGATCTGTACTACCTTGCTAAAAAAACAGCAAACTGAAGGTACAGGTGAGTGTGTACACTGAACAGGCGCCAGTCCAATACAGAGCTGGATAGGAAAGGGATTCTCATAACACTTAACTTTTCTAGTATCCTCTTCCATGTCTAGTCTGTGCAGCTTGAACTGCAGAAAGAAAACAGCCCCCTTTATGCTCTTATGCAGTCTATTGGTATAGTGTCTTAACGATCTTACTGAGTCTTTTGGTAATGACTCTGTTGCTACTGGGTCTTAACACTTTAATGGAGTATGTTACTATTTAGGCTTAATGTTTTACTGAGTCTCTTGGTATTTAGTCTTAATTATCTTTCTGAGTCTGTTGGTATTTAGTATTAATGCTCTTACTGAGTCTGCTGGAATCGAGTCTTAATGCCTGTGTTGAGTCTTAATCATCTTACTGATTCTGTTGGCACCGAGTGTCAATGCTCTTACAGTGGTGCTTGAAAGTTTGTAAAACCTTTAGAATTTTCTATATTTCTGCATAAATATGACCTAAAACATCATCAGATTTTCACACAAGCCCTAAAAGTAGATAAAGAGAACCCAGTTAAACAAATGAGACAAAAATATTATATTTGGTCATTTATTCATTAAGGAAAATGACCCAATATTACATATTAGTGAGTGGCAAAAGTATGTGAACCTCTAGTATTAGCAGTTAACTTCAAGGTGGAATTAAAGTCGGGTGTTTTCAATCAATGGGATGACAATCAGGTGTGAGGGGGCACCCTGTTTTATTTAAAGAACAGGGATCTATCAAAGTCTGCTCTTCACAACATGTTTGGGGAAGTGTATCATGGCACAAACAAAGGAGATTTCTGAGGACCTCAGAAAAAGAGTTGTTGATGCTCATCAGGCTGGAAAAGTTGTGGATTCCATCTCTAATGAGTTTGGAATCCACAGTCAGACAGACTGAACAAATAGAGGAAATTACAGACCACTGTTACCCTCCCCAGGAGTGGTCGACCAACAAAGATCACTCCAAGAGCAAGGCGTGTAATAGTTGACGAGGTCACAAAAGACCTCAGGGTAACTGCTAAGCAACTGAAGGTCTCTCTCACATTGGCTAATATTAATGTTCGAGTCCACCATCAGAAGAACACTGAACAACAATGGTGTGCGTTGCAAGGAGAAAGCCTCTGCTCTGAAAAAAGAACATTGCTGCTGGTCTGCAGTTTGCTAAAGATCACGTGGACGAGCCAGAAGGCTATTGGGTTTTTTTGGATGGATGAGACCAAAATAGAACTTTTTGGTTTAAAAGAAAAGCGATATGTTTGGAGAAAGGAAAACACTGCATTTTCCCATCTGTGAAACATGGTGGTGGTAGTATCATGGTTTGGGCCTGTTTTGCTGCATCTGGGCAGGACGGCTTGCCATCATTGATGGAACAATGAATTCCGAATTATATCAGAGAATTCTAAATGAAAATGTCAGGACATCTGTCCATGAACTGAATCTCAAGAAAAGGTGGGTCATGCAGCAAGACAACGAGCCTAAGCACACAAACCAATCTACCAAAAAATGGTTAAAGAAGAAAAAAATTCATGTTTTGGAATGGCCAAGACAAAGTCCTGACCTTGATCCAATCGAAATGTTGTGGAAGGACCTGAAGCGAGCAGCTAATGTGAGGAAACCCACCAACATCCCAGAGCTGAAGCTGTTCTCTACGGAGGAATGGGCTAAAATTCCTCCAAGCTGTTGTGCAGGACTGATCAACAGCTACAGGAAATGTTTAGTTGCAGTTATTGGTGCACAGGGGGGTCACACCAGATACTGAAAGCAAAGGTTCACATACTTTTGCCACTCACTAATAAGTAACATTGGATCATTTTCCTCAATACGCAAGTGAGCAAGTATAATATTTTAGTCTCATTTGTTTAACTGGGTTCTCTTTATCTGCTTTTAGGACTTATGTGAAAATCTGATGATGTTTTAGGTCATATTTATGCAGAAATATAGAAAATTCTAAAGGGTTCACAAACTTTCAAGCACCACTGTACTTGAGTCAGTTAATATTGAGTCTCAATGTTCTTACTGAGTCTGTTGATAACTTAGTTGTGATGCTGCTGCCCCAGCACACATCAGCACAGAATAGGGGAACTCTGCACCACAGACTCACAGAAGGTCCTTAATCGCTGATTCCGCAACCACTTTCCTCAGAAAATATACTTGGCTCATTGAAACCATCAGTGACATTTGTGAGAGCCCTGTTGGTGACCAAATGAACGTGACTATAATAAAGAAGAGCCTGTGTGTGTGTGTGTGTGTGTGTGTGTGTACGAGAGACTTGGGGCAATTGCGGATTCAGAGACAGAAAGGCACTGTTGTGTATGTTGTACAAAAAGCTAGTTTCTCAAATGAACTCTGCTGATACATGTGCCCGCTCCAGCAAGCCTACAGCCCTCCCATTAGACCCGTTCTAACAGCACCTGAATGCAGGCTAACATCTGTTAAATCTACTGGTATTCAGGAACAATGGAACTATATAAGGGTGGTTTCACGAGGATAATACAAAACTGTAAAACAAAGCAAGACACAGGACCTGTGGTTTTACTGTACTGTTCTAGTGTTGAAAATGTAAATAATACTGCAGTAACAGGTTTGGCAACTTGTGTGTGTCATCACCAAACCTTCATTCTCAGAGTGCAGTGGTCGTAGTTTAAAGTTATTCTGTCATGAATCTTTCTAGTTTTGCCCGGAGTGCAGAGATGTGTTGACAAGACTGCCTGTGGTAACTCCACACCTCTACATATGATATCAATAGGCACAGAGGACTTGGCATGACGTGCCAAGGGCCGGTGTTTAATTAAATGTTAACTGATAATGTAATGTTGACAGTATTCAGTCATTAAGACCGGCTTTCATGCTATACTGCACACTTAGGAGCCGTGATACAACTTCCTGCCTCAAAAGACATTTCATGCTAACCAAATGCTAGAAGACTTTGAAAAGACTCTGAAAATACTTTTAGACTGACATCCTCACATCTAAAAGACATAAAACAAGTTTTTAGTCACAGAGCATGATTTTAAGACTCCCACTAGATTCCATTTGAGATTAAATATTTTGAAAACACAAAAAAATAATCAACCAGTAAATAAAAATGCAGCATAATCAGCCACACAGGCTGTAAAATAACCAAAGTGGCTTCTTTAGTACTGAAATGGTATCTAAAGTTCAAATGAAAACACCACATTTCATTTACATTTACAGCATTTAGCAGACGCCCTTATCCAGAGCGACTTACAGTTGTGGGTTAAGGGCCTTGCTCAAGGACCCAACAGTGGTAGCTTGGCAGAGGTGGGATGTGAACCCTGGACCTGCTGATCCATAGTCCAGTACCTTACCCGCTAGGCTACCACAGTCCCACAGTCATTATTTTATATAGAGTATTACATTGCTATGTTAATTCAATGCTGGAATTGTACACATTTCAATAGAACTGAATAGATAAATACACAACACAAATAATAGCCGAAATTAATTTAGAAATAAAATGTTAGGTTTCCATTATAAGGTCAGAAACCTCTAGGACTATGCCTACTAAAACCCAAAACCACCTTTAACTGTGCCATCCAGATATATATGCAATTTCCTGTTGGGTGCAGGAAAGAGCTCACTTATTGGTTGCCCACAATGTTCACTTCACTATTTGCATGAGCCAAGACTTGATTTTATCAGAAATGAAGCGATCGCCACAATCTAAAACCAAAGTCACAGAATCACTGTGAGAAAAAAGAAATCCTATGTAGAAAAAAATAGATGCAACAAAGATGCATCGATAAACGATTAATAAACAAATGGTAGTCCTCTGAATCAGAATCAAATCATGAGGTCCAAAGTGATTCCCACCCCAGGACACACAATCATTTGAAGTAGGGGTGGGCAATGTGGTAAATATATTAGGTCACGATAATTAAAGATAATTTAAATGAAATTAAACTTTTGTCATATTGCCCACCCCTAACTTAAAGGACAGAAGCGATCGATTTAATAAGGTAATTACATGTGGCTTCTGCCTGGTTAAAGCAAACGTCTGCAGCCACATCAGCCCTTGAACTGAATGTGGTTGGAATAGTCGGGTAAGGAAAGGAAGGAGGGTTTAATGCCCAGATAACTCATGGGCCATTTTCCTGGCAAGAGTGTTTATAAGCGATAAGAGAGAGAGAGGGATTAAGAGTGGTGAAACCACACCTGGAGACTTTGCTGCTTGGTTCTCCATTTGATCAGAAGATTCTTGTAGAGCAGACTTCTTGTTTGATGCCACACTCCAGCTTCTCTTCTCCTTACAGGCTTCATTCTTGCAGCATGCTTCGGCAGGTCGTGGCAGGGACGAGATTGCACCGCAGCTTCTGACACAGCTGAAAAGTCACAAAGTGTCCTCTTAAACCCAATGAAAAGAGCGTTAAATGCAAATGTGCACCCGAATTAAATTTTATTGGGTCAAAACAAAACATTTGGGTACACTTTGCTAGCAAGCACTTACTGACCGTGGCTCATCTGTGGTTATATACAGTGTCAGTCACAGATTTTTTTCCCCACAGTTTATTATGTGTGTGATATTGGAGTCAGATCATAACAATAATAACAGGCATCTATCCGTCGACTGTGTCCATTTCCGTCTTTGGTCATAGAGCCACAGAGGGTTAAGAAGAGCTCTGATGATCTCAGACATAAAAACCCTACACAAGTTATGATGTACAATCTGAGCCATCTTAATACATCGCATCACATTAATAATTCAGCGGACAAATTGAGTCAAAACACTGTACTGCCACATCTACAAGAACAGGAAAAAAAAAATTTTAATCAGCTGAAAATCAATGTAGTATATTGTGAAAATAAATATTGTGATATATTGCTGTATTGATTTTTTAGCACAGCCCCACACATGGCACACCTACAAGCCAACCAACAAGGTAGGTCAGTCTTAAAGAAGCCAGTAAGCGTACACCATTTCAATGCCCACCTCACTGCTCAAGTAGAAGCACAATCACATCATTCCACCATAACATCAGGGTCTAGGGTGAGAATGATCCACCGCCCAAGTAATACCTGGTCAGGTGTGATCGAGTTGGCTGAGGCTGAGAGTTCGTGTTTCAGCCCAAAATGCATGGAGACATTCGTTGTCACTTCTTTTCTGTGTCTTTTTCATATTACAGTGATTTGGGAAGTGGTCTAGAGTTGTAAAGGCATGCCAAGTTATTTGTGGTCAGTGTGGTCACGTATACCAAGACTCTTTTGTGGTTTTGTGTCCATTTACACTCAGTAGCCTCTTTATTTTTCGACTGTTAAACCTACCATGTCCTTAAACTGATGCGTTTCACTATTGGTACTGGACTGTGGTCCAGAATGTCCAGGGTTCAGGTAAGAACATCTCCTAAATGCTGTAAATGCAAATGTAGATGTGCATCAATACATCCTATCCACACTTGACCAGGTATTACTTGTGCACTCATACTCTCAAGCAAGAGCACATACACAACATGTCGCCATAATGTCAGGACCTATGGTGAGAATGGTCACAGCACAAGAAATACCTGGACAGGTGTGATGTGTTGGTGGTGCCTCTCCATGGACAGATAGACGACACTCTTGCCCAGAGTGACTTACAACTGATACAGTTCAAGCAATCAAGGGTTACGGGCTTTGCTCAAGGGCCCAACAGTGGCACCTTGGGCAGAGGTGGGATTTGAACACTAGACCTTCTGGTTCACAGTCCGGTACCCAAACTGAAATACATCCGTTTAAGCACAAGATAGGTGTAACGGTCCCAAAATAAACTGGCTACTGAGTGTAAAGGCGCACAAAGTCAGTAACACGGCGTGGGTGAGGTGTGTGACGTGACCACAGACACCACAAATAACTTGGCATGCGGGTACAACCCCAGACCACTTCCTCAGTCACTAGAATATAAGAAAGGCGCAGCTATATCGAATTGGGGAAATAAGTAGCAAAGAATATCTGCACAGTTTCCATGCATTTCGTGCTGAAACACGACCTCTGCAAATAAAGCCCTTATTTAGAAGAATTGGCGAGTAAACGCCAGCTGTCATGCTAGCTAACCTAGTAGTAGTAACAGCAGCTATGCTAACCTAGTGACAAAACACTGGACTCTGTCCTGCATTGAACGCTCTCTCCCCCCAAACCCACTTACGTATAAAGTACATTAAGGCATGTCCTTCTTCTAGGACATTTTCTTCACTTGCTGAATGCAACGCCGTAGACACCGGACAATTCCCTCTTCAGTGTAAATACAATAAACACACAGTCACTCTTCCAGCAGTGTATAAAGAGCAAAGACGCTTCCTCCTCCTCTAGCCACAGAGCCAACAGGGCGTATGACGCCGACCAATCAACGCGCACCTTTCTATCCCCCATTATCGATAGGAGCATATGTCCAGTATGCCTGTTCGGTTCAACAAATTTTGGAGTCGACTCCTATTTAAATTCTTCCTCAGATACTGGGAATTTCTAGAGTCGATTTAAATAGTTGATTCTACTCATTTACCCGATTCCAGGTGTTGGAAATCCATTTAAAGAATCGATTTGATTGAAGGAGTCAGCTAAAAGAGTCGTTTTCACACCATTTCCTCAAATGATCGGATTCTAAAAACGAAGAATAATAAGATATGAGGGTCTTGCAAAACAAAGCAGTCTTCGGTTCCACATATTTCGGAGTTGACAATTGCGTTCCAGATAATTGGGAATTTATCGAGTCGAAGATTCGATTCCACATTTTGCCTCATACTTAGTGCTGAAAGTAATAATTAATTCATTGATTCATTTAAAAACCTGGATCTGTCTTCGCTTCCCTGAATTGTTTGTTGAAAATGAGATTTACGCAGACATAAAGAGAAACGCTGTAGTGTTTTATCCCAGTATGTTCAATGTTATTTACTAATACCTCTTAATATTTTGTAAATAGAGCAAAGATTTGTGCTTAGAATTCAAGCACTATCAATATAACAGTCATGCAAACTTTGATTATTGCATAGCTTTCCTCATAACAAACGAATAAGTTATTAAAGTCCCCCTTTAATACATTTCTTTCACACCAACCAACATACGAGAGACTTTCAGATTTATTTATTTATTTATTGCTTACTTTTAGTTTTGTTTTGTTTTTTGCAGAAAAAGTGATTAAGCTGCTTATTTGGGGCGGAGGGTATATCCTTAATCTGATTTAAATTTTCTGTTTTCTCAGTCTGGGCATGCACGCAAATTTCCCTACCTGCTTGATCCAATTCAGAGTGGCACTCAACCAGGGCCTAACTGGCAGCAGAGGGCACAAGGCAGGAACCAACCTTAGACAGGGTGCCAATTCATGCACATTATCAGACACGCTCACTCACACTGGGGCACTTTAGAAACCCCCAGTTAACCTAACACATCTTTGGAAGCTGGGAGGAAACCTGGAAGAACCCATGCAGACACAGGGAGAACATGCAAACTCCACACAGGCAGAGCCTGGGCTGGGAATCGAACCATAGATCTCTTGGGCTGTGAGGTAACAACGCTAGGCACCATGTCAGAGTGTCCAGCTGTTACAAGCTTAGGTAAAAGGCATCCGAGCTTCAGCTAGAAACATAGTGAAATAAACATGCATAAAAACTGTATATACACAAGACAAGAAGCCTTTTTGAAATCAGCTTTATTTGGATACAAATAAAAAATGTACAAAATGAAGAGTAGAAAATGTATATGAAAAAAAAGAAGTACACAAAAGAACACAAACATAAAAGACGAGGCAGGTTGATTAAAAAGATCCTTGAATCCAGGACTATTTGTCACTGTATTAATAACAGACACACATATACAGAGAAATGCAGCTGAAGTACCAGTTTGTGGCAGATGAAAAGGAAAATCCTATTAGTCACTTACAGTTAACACTATCATCAACATCAGCAAAGGAGATGCAGTGGTTCTTTATTTCCACAGAAGCTTCGTTCATGTCTCAGTTTCAGTTTTATGTGTCTGAAGCACAGAGAACACTATGGAATGAGCTTTCCTTATTCCAATGCTTGTCATTCTGCAGGCTTCAACACTTGCAAGTTGCAGCACGAACATACTGTAGATGCAGCCCTTGCTATAAGTCAACATCCCATCAAAAGTGAAGGGGTTAGGGACCGCTGCCTTATGCAAAAAGATATACTGTTCCCCTTGTGGATATAACTGACTTATACATGTGCCTGGAGTCATAAAAAAAATGACTAACATTCAACCTAAATACACTGATAAAAGTTTTTTTAAGGTGCTTTTCATGATTTCTGAGAGAATCACATAATACAAGTCCTGATTGCAGCGTAAACCCAAAATCATTCGAGGTGGAATTGAACCCTCTGTCAAAACCACTAGGCTTTAAATAAGTATGTCCCTCTGTTGTCTTTTATTTTGGGTTATTCACAACAATCAGTGCATATTACTAGCAAGTCGTCGTACTCTCTACAAATGATTAAAAGCACTATGCCTCCACGTCGAAGGACAACTTTCAAGCACTTCAGCATAAATACAGAAAAGAACGCAGGAGATGGAATATGCAGGGTTTTCTTCGTTCCACCATCACGCCACTTTAGCATTACTTGGGAGGAAACTGTGGCTCCATCCCAGCTGGGAGCTCAAGCTCTGGGAAAATGTAATGTTAGTGCTGGCGTTGGGGCCATTGAGTCTTTCTCACAGTGCAAGTGCTGCCGGTTGTCGGGAAGTAATGGGCACCTCAGTGTTTGCGAGTGCGATGACCCACAGCCCCGGTGCTGGTAACATAGAGGAGGGGCTGAGGCTGCCTGGTTTGGGCTCCGTGTTTAGCATTGTTAAGGTGGGAAGGAAGGTTGAAGGAAGCATCTGCTGCTGATCCTGGGAGGTTTAGAAAAGAAGCACAATATTCCTGTTATCAATCACAAAATCAAGACGAGGACACAAACTCTAGATCAAGGACCCAACAGTGGAAGCCTGACAGAGGTGGGATTTGAACCCTGGACCTTCTGGTCCATAATCCAGTAGCTTAACTGCTAGGTCACCATAGTAATGCAAAAAATAATACAAAGAAAACAAATTTATATTAATTTTTAACAAAACAATACTAATGTTTTAACTTCCAAAGGTTCAGAAATCAATATTTCAATCACGGCTTTCACGTTTCATGTACATTTCCTGAATAAATAATATTTGATTTAGGTAATCATCTGATCAGTACCTCATTAAGGAGAATGAGGTGTGTTGGAATTTACTAGAATTACTGAATTTGCTGCCATATATGTTGATTTAAAAAAAAATGGAGTGGTCTCTTAATTTTTCTCAGAGCAGTAGATCAGTTGTGAGAATGTCACGATCAGATTAATTTCAGGTACCTGCTGTAAAGTGGGGGCACCCCAAAGCACTCAGAGACACAGAATACACAAAGCACAACTCAAACTTCATTGGGTAACCTCAAAACCTTGACTTAACGTTCCAGTGGACCAAAGAAGCTGACCAGTAAAACAGAATGTGACTCTGTGACTTCCAGACAGATCTCAGTTTGCCAGAGGTGGGATGCAAACTGGAGAGGCTCAGAATTAAGACCTGTGCTCTACCGACTGAGCCACTTTGGTTTGTAATCCACCTCTGGCAAGGTGAGGTCTGTCTGTTGGTTACTGGCACTGTTAAGGTCACCAATAAATCCAGGTTCTGAGGTTCCCCAACACCTGAAGTGCAGGTGACAGTGTAATTCCACCTCACCAGGGGCTCCTGAGTCTCCAGTGCTTCTCGGGGTGAGGGCTGGGTCTGTGTTTGACCACATTAAGAGAGCCCCCTCATTACACCTTCCAATACTCAGAGTTCTGTTATTAGTAGGGCTGTCAAAAGATTGTGTTAATAACACGTTAACATGATAATACCCAATACACCAATAATATTTTACCACTATTTAACACCTTTTTGCTGCTTAACAAGGTGAGTTTGTTCACTATCACTATCCCCTACATATCATATATTCCATAGAGCTCTGTAAACCTATAGGGGACAGAATTGGTGATAATAGTAAGCAAACACTTATACAGTATGACTTTGCTCATTACTGTATGAATGCAGATTCCGTTGTTAAAACATATTAAACTTCACTGCGTGGTTTACTAACATGCCTAGCACATGGGTAAAAGCAACCTCGCGCTGGTGTGGCCTCCACCAAAAGAATTGGTAATCCATAATCTCCCAGCATGACTTTCTTTGTCATAAAGTGCCTACATAAATGCTCGATGGGGTTTAGGTCAGGTGATTGCGAAGGAAAGTCCATGACAGTCACAACTCGTTCATGGTCTTTGGTCTTCAAGTAGCTACTTGTGTTTTACATTACATTGTATTATTATATTGCTGCTGAAAAACAGAACTGAACTTATTGTATTAAATTCAAAACAGCATCATTTTTACTAGTGGTCTCAGACTTTTGGTCCCCATGCTATATGATAAAGTGTGCTACTGACCTGTTTGGTGATTAACATGGATGGGTCGGGCTTTTCCTAACTGAACCACAGCTCTGTGCTGAGGGCGCAATAGTGGTGCAGGTGGTTGGCCATTAATGTGTAGGTGGGGGTCAGAAGTGCTATCCAGTGGCCGGAAACGCTGGCTCGTGTTCTTTCCCTGCGTTAGCTGCTGGGTAGAAAGCATCTACTTTTAGTCAATCATTTATTCTCAACCGTTTGAAGATCTACTACTGAAAAAGATTCTAAAGAACTGTAAATACTCTGCAACCATGGAAACTATTTGAGCCTTAACTGTACAGGCTTACACAAAAGTTTGGGCACTCCTACTCAAACTTCAGGGTGATTTTCTAAATGGAGAAAGAAGTTAAAACCAGTTAAAGTTAAGTTAAAAGTCAGTAACAGCAGTGCTTGAAACTTTTGAAATTGACTATATGTCTGAAAATGGCGTACGTGACCTAAAACATACGTTTTTCACATGTCCTAAAAGGTGATAAAGTTAACCCAATCAGACAAATGACAAAATAATATTATGCTTTGTCAGTTTTTAAGGAAAATGATCCAGTATTACATATCTGTGAGTGGCAAAAGTATGTAAACCTCTAGGATTAGCAGTCAATTTGAAGGTGTTTTCAATCAACCCGATGACAATCATGTGAGTGAACACACTGTAGTATTAACAGAACAAGGATTTATCAGAGACTGGTCTTCAAAACATGCTTGTGGAAGTGTATCATGGCACGAACAAAGGAGATTTCTCAGAGAGGAAATCAGAAAAAGAGTTGTTGATGCTCATCAAACTGGAAAAGGTTACAAAACCATCTCTAAGGAGTTTGGTGAGACTCGGTCGACAAAAATATCACTTCAAGAGCATGGTGTGTAATACTCTGCAAGATCACAAAGGAACGTAGCATACTTTAAGCAACTTAAAGGCCTCTCTCACATTCGCTAAGGTTAATGTTCATGAGTCCACCATCACAAGGCACTTGTGATGGTGTGCAGGAGAAAGCCACTGCTCTCCAAAAAGAACATTTGCTACCCATTACATGTCTCATGGACACTCTAGAAGGCTACTGGAAATAATTTTGTGGACGGATAAGACCAAAATAGAACTTTTTGGTTTAAATGAGAAGCGTTATATCTGGAGAAAGAAAAACACTGTATTCCAAAACAAGAACTTTATCCCATCTGTGAAACATGGTGGCGGTAGTATAATTTTGGGGAGCGTATTTGGCTGGACGTCATCATTCATGGAAAAATGAATTAAGAATATTGCCAGCAAATTCTTAGCAACCCTAAGCACACAAAAATGATTAATGAAGACTAAAATGAATGGTTTGGAATGAGAAAGTCTGCATCCCATAGTTGAAGCTGTTCTATAGTTGAAGTGCAGAACTGTTCAACAGTTACAGGAAACGTTTAGATTGAGTTATTGCTGAACAAGGGGGGTTACACCAGATACCGAAAGCAAAGCTTCACATACTTTTGCTGCTCACAGGTATGTAATAGTGCATGATTTTCCTCAATAAATAAATGACTATAAATATTTTGTCTTGCTTCTTAAACATGGATTCTCTTTACTTTGTGTGAAAATCTGATCATGTTTTAGGTCAGATTCATGCAAAGTGGTCATTTTCAAGCACCACTATATGTGAAAGGGTATACAGATGAACATATGACCACTGAGATTCAGGAGCCTTTGGTGAAGCAGAAACATCTGCAGAGCTCACAGACCACCATCCAAACTTTTAAAACTGAACAACTTAAGCTACGTCCCGTCAGATATGGGATGCAAACCAGTATGACTCCTGCATCAAAGTGATTTGTATCCTGCCTCTGCCAAGCTGTGTTTTGAGTTGACTTTCTGGATTGTCAAGGATTGCCCTGGAGTCAGGCACCGGGGAATAACCAGGAAGCATCAGGAGCCTGTTCATGACTGTTAGGCCCCCTGGTGCCATTAGGTCCAGATGTGTATGTCTGTATTGCACTCGCATTTGGCTCCACATTCTCAGGGCTCCTTGGGCTGGGGAAGGAGATGCCCCCACATTATAATGCACAAACTTTTGCATAAGTCTGTAGTTGTTATTCAAATATTTTCAAAGCGGACAAATGATTCCAGATTTGGCCTTAATGAAAATTTGACTTGAAAGTGCTTTAAAGACTCACAGCTTGTCCTGTGACCTCAAACGATCGAGACCTTCTTTTACGTCTCCGAGCCTCAAAGTCCGCTTCTCGTGTACCAGTGAGTTTGGGCACTGCTTGTCGGTTCTTGGGTCTTGTCCAGGAACTGTTTTGGACAGGCCCCTCACCTGTGCTGCTCGACAAATTGTCGTCGGATGTGGCGTGACGAAGCTCAGGGCTCGGCTGGCGGGCACGATGCAACACCTGTCCTTTCAAGGGCATCTCAGTCGAACACAGACTGTTCTTGTTTTTTTTCTGGTCCAGAGACAGGGGGGGCGGAGGAACACGCAGGGCGTCTATCTCCAGCACTTTAGAGCGGCGGCGCGCAGCTTTCACCGCAATGCTGTGCACACCTCTCAGAATCTTCTGCCTCTCTAAACAGAGAAAGAATGAACGCATGGGGTATATGTTAACAAACTCTGAGGGGTATAAGTAACTGATTCAGTCAGTTTTACAAACAGTAACTAAGCCTAAGAAACTGATTGAAAAGTATTTCTATGGAGCAGCCATAGACTCCAGTAAAATAGCACAATTGCATGAGTTCTGATCATACATTTAAGCTTGTTCTGCAGGGGCACCCTTGGTGAGACTCACACTACTACTGACCCAGCCACTGAGACTTGAGAAACTCTGGAGACTTGAAGGAACTGGGAATCCCCTAACCAAGTCGACACAGAGAGACAGTCTGATTATACCAGAAATCAATGCTACACCAGTACAGCAACGATGGTGAGTCAGCAAATGAACCAGAATTCATCAGCCTTACTATAAGAAATCTTTAGGGGCCAAAAAAGGTCTCGGGCACAGATGTCTGTCATTGATAGATTTATTAAATTACTTTTTTTCCCCCAACAAAAACAGGTTTATACTTGCAGGAAAACAGAGGAAACTCAAAAGAATCCATTATCAAGTCAAATGTATATTTCTGTTAGGAGGGCATTCAAAAATCAGAAGGTAAAGAGGCCTCAGACTTCACTTTCTGTATCTGTAGCTCAGTGAGAAACACTCAACCTTGGTCACTGATTGACCATCCCACACTAACTTCAAACTCTAAACCCTCTGGTATATGCTTCCAACACCCGTCCTACGTCCTCCAGAAAACATGACCAAAAGGCATAATTTCCCCAGGGCGCCAGCAGCTGGCAAGCATGTGTACAGACAGACATAGTCACATCACAATGGCTGTTAGTTCAGAGCACTACATACTCATAAAACAGATTTAAGGATATCATGTCTTCATGTCTCAATTATTATGTAAGCTCATGTCAACTTCACTAATTATTATATATTGGGAATAATCTGCAGATTAATATGGCTTATATATATATATATATATATATATATATATATATATATATATATAGGGTATCACTGATACTGTATATAGTCAAATCAAAAGAGTAAAACAATATGGCTTTATCACATATAACTACATCTCTCGCATATTTGGATCGCATGCATTCCAGCACGTATTAATGTGGATCTGGAATCTCTGTATTTTTATATATAAAATAAAATGAAAATAAGCTGTATTAAGAAATTGAATTATACTCAGAAACCCAACTGGCTCATTTTCTTTGAGGCTAACTGCAGTCCTAGCGTGACTAGATCATCAGTCGTGTTTTGCATCCTAATGGACACTAAGGTTTGGAAATGGCAAAAAAAGACAACAGAGTTTTCATTGATATAGATATTTTATTTTTACTGTTATGCCTATGCCTGTGGTCGCCATCTTGTGGCCTGAGGAGGACTTGGTCGTAGAAAATTCTCCACCAATCAATTCCAATCAATATTCTTCACCCTCTGCTTATACTCATCAAGTCTGCCTACTTAAACCCTGGTTTTCTCTCCACTCCTCACCAGATTGACTGCTATATGCTACTGGTATTTACCTGCCACGAGTCCCTAGTCAGTTTAGTAGTTTTTGGACTAGATTCAGCCTCTTATGTTTTCATTTCTTTTCTCTGAACTCATTTGTGCTTTTATTTGCTTTCCAACTAACTGGTTCCTCACCTCCTTTATACTGATCTTGCTCTGGAGCTCACCACACCAAACTGGCAGCTTGCTGCCTGGACCATCAGCACTCCTGTGCATTTGCAACTCGGTGTTCCTGACTGTCTGCACCTCGTTGCTTGGCCGGCACTATGGCACCTTGCCGCTGTCCATCCTGTATTCCTCTGAGTTCTGCTGGCTGCTCATTTCTGTGCTGACTCTGTTTCCATGCACCCGGTTCCAGCTGTACGCCTGCTCCCAGAACCATCCCAGCCGCTACACCATCTACGTCAGCTCCTCTCTCCCTCTCCCTCTCTCTCTTACCTTCTGCCTTGTGTTTCCTTAATAATCCCTTTTCAACTGTCATCCCTTGTTTGTCGTTTGTGAGTCAGCTTAGTGTCTCTTTGTCAGTTTTCTGGAAGCCTTGCCAGTGGATTCCCTCTTCGTTTGAGTCTCTGGAGATCCTACAGTTGTGGGGGCTGGGTCAGTATATCACTCTCCTGACCAGGGCTGTCCTTTCGGTCATGAAACCTGGCCTAATATGCAAGCCATTTCTCTGTAATTAAAGGTATGGATATTGATAGCCCTCCAGCCATATCAGGTGCCACCTGCAGACACATATGGCTGTGTCTCAGGGAGGGGATACCTTTAGAGGAGATCAATCCCCAGCACTGCAACAGCAATTCCTATCCAGCCACACGATTGAGTTCTGTCCCACCCAGGGCATGCATGCATTACCAGTCAAATGTTTGATACGTTTCTCTTTTGTACAGGCATGTACAATGCTAAAATAACAAAATTTGTTTCTTAAATAAATAGAAGTAGTTAAGTTTGTCTATGCTACATTTTATCCATATCAAAAGTGTTTGATTGGAAAACAGTTTTATTAAGCCAACAGCCCAATTTTGTGGTAGCAAACAAAATAATTGCAGGTTTCACAATGTGTGCAAGGGTGATTGCAAAGTGACTGCGGATGCCAGAAGGGCTACATATTATTCACAATCCTTCATTCTTAGTCATAAAACCTAAAATTATCATTTATATTGTTGCAAAGCACTGTGGCAACCAAGGGACCTGTTTAGAAGTAATCATTGTTTTTTAATAATAAATAATATGGCAAAAAAGCTGAACTGAGAGAAATGTCAGTCTGTAATTGCTTTAAGAAATGATGTCCAAGCATTGACTTTCGCCAAGCACAGTGGCTAAAACCATGATGAAACCGTGATGAAACTGACTCTTCTGAACATCGCCCCAGGAATGATTACCTCTTCTACCAGTTAACAGCATATATTAGAGCTTAAACAAATGCTTCATGGAGCTCTGGCAACAAATAGATCTCAACAAGTAATGCTGTATTGCTTTATTGGCTCCAGGCCTTTTCTTGTAGCTATAAGGTGAATTAAATAGCTAAAATAAAGAAAATTGCCTTAAAAGCATGTGTCCAAGCTTTACACACTGTGTTCTCTGGACTTAGAAACCGGAGCCTCTGACCTTGACCGTGGGTTTAAAAAGTTTAGCAGATGCCCATATCCAGAGCAACTTGCAAGTGTTCTTTGTATTCCCCTTAGTAGACAGTTTCTATAATATATCTTTGTTTTTCAGAACCTCAGAAAGTTACTGCTATATTTAAGACACAATACCACCAGAGGAACCTTGCTAATTTTAGATTCTGGGATATAGTTCTTTACTTCCTGCATCAGCTCGGGTGAAATTCTGAAATATATGAACTACTGGGGTGGAACTTACTGTTTTGGACAACACCAACTCAGCATTTTTGAGGTCCAGAAGCCATCTGACAAGCAATTTCTAAAGTTTTGTTTATGTCAAATCTTGCAGGACTGCTCCGCTGGTAAAGCCAAGTGCTTCTGCAGCACTTTTCAAATTTTTTGTCACCTTGTAAAACCAAGGCCTCAAGCATCAAACTGTGTTAACAGACCAGGCAATCAGCCAGGTGACTACAAGCCAGGTAAAAGCTAAAAAGACTACAGTCTTCACCTATCGGTGTGAGAGGAGCTTCGGTTCCATTCTCGCTGCTCTCTGGTGAGGAGTCCAGGTGGCTGCTGACACTGTGGCTCAGGAGGCTGTAGCTCAGAGCGCCCTCTAGAGCACTCGGCAATAGCTACAGAAAAAAAGAGACAAATATACTGTAATACCACACTTTTACCATCATTTATACGTTCAATTTACAGTTAGACATACTGTACACAATGAAGAACTGGTTGTAAACCTTTTGGTAGAGAAAGAAAAGTGGTCTTATTTTATCCCCAGTTTTTCATTTTTGCTCCTGAGAATATACTTTCTGAAAACTGCATCTTGTAGTAAAACAGTTGCCCTATACCATAGGAGGGGGGTGGGGGGATTGGTTGTTGAGGTTGAGCGTCATTCAGTCTTATCCAGGTGAGGAAGACGCTCTCTGTTTCTTACTGATTGGTCTGGTTGAACCCCAGAATGAATGAATGAATAATACAATTCTTAATGTCATCATGTACCTGCCACTCACTGGACCACATGTGCTTATGGCCGATGAAACCAAAAGATTTACACCATTCCTTCTGAGTCTCAAAGGGTCCAAACAATAAACAATGCTGGGGAAACCATGTATTTAAATAATCTAAATATTTTTTTTCCTTCTTGAAGCATTATGTGAAAGCTCTTGCGTTGTTTCCTAAAATGACGTCATTCATGCCAACTGGTAGCCTTATTTAGTGGATGTTTTGAGTTCGCTTTTTTGTGGGATTCTTACAATACCTCAATCAGTTCATGAGTTGGCATCTTACCATACAAGCATATTCAATGCTCCAGTCACTGTTCATTTAACATAAATGTACCCTTCCCTACATTTACATCTTCTAAACAAATTACATTAGTGAATAAATGTACATGACTGCTAGCATTATAAGCTTTAATAACAGTAGTGTGCCAATACTACTGATTAAAATCGGATACAATATACAAAGTGGTAATAGAGTGAAGCAGCTGTGATGGGGTGCCAGAACATTTTATTAAAGGTAATTTAGCTGTCCCAATATTTATGGCTATATGGTAATTCCACGGTAAACTAGCTTCTAAATAACTTAAAGTTTTGATACAATCTTTTGTCTGTCTTTGAATGTCATATGTTGTCACTTCCTGAAGTGTATAAACAGTGGTGCTCACCTCTCGGTTGCCATGTCCGTTGATATGAATGGGTGGAGGAGTCATCACCACAGTGTTTTTTATCTGCTTAGCATGTGGGCTGCTCTTAAAAACACGGTTACTATCACTGTGGAAAAAGAGACATGCCTTAGGTTACATTTTGCTCCAAATAGTCCCAGTGTGAATGTGGCAGACCTGTGTCGATGTAACCTTGCTCCTGTTGTGAATAAGCGTTGATGGTGATGTTAAATAAACATATAAGCAAACAAACAGCTGTGCAGCAGTATTGTGTGTTGGTGGTGGAACATCACGTATCAGTGACAACAACACAAACACTAATTGCTGGCAAATCTTCTTCCGTACCCTGCCAAAGAAACTCTACGTATAGTAAAAGAGCAGCTATCATGAGTCAACATTGACTTGACAGCTCAGTGCCCAGTTTAATAAGGATGCAGAATTTAATTTGAATACTATAAACAAACCACCTTAACCATCTCCGATAACCAATTATAAAACCTGCAAATTAAGCATGCATTTATTGTATGTATACTTCCAGTCCAAAAAGTGGCCAAGCCCAAAATGGCCTCGAACAAAACTCGTTCAAGGCAAAACAATTACAATAAAAGTCGCCTCGTACAGGTTTTGTGTCTAGAAGCTATGTCAGAAAACACATCAAAGAGTGAATTTTTTTGGCAGAATATGGAAAGTGTGATTCAGATTGGTTTAGCAGAGTTGTGTAAATCACGATTTGATGTTCCAGAAGGTGCCTTCAAGAGAAAAAAAAACCTGGTGAGAAGTGACTGCATACATTTACAGAATTTAGCAGACACCTGTATCCAGAGAGATTTACAACTGCTGAAAACCTTACAATCCAAGCAGTTGCAAGTTAAGGGCCTTACAGTGGCAGCTTGACAGAGGTGTGACCTTCTGGTCCATAGTCCAGTACCTTAACTGCTAGGCTACCACAGTCCTGCATCTCTGTCTGTGTTAAGCATGGAGGTAGAGATATGGGTAAACCTTGTCAGCTTGCTGGTACATGGTGAACTTTTCACAGTGAAAAGTGAAATATTGCTTTGAAATTGAGGAAAATATTACAGAAAGGTTTCTTAAAACTGAAAACGTTTTTTCCCACGAGGAATAATCAGACAATTTTTCAACAGCACAATGCTCCTGCTCACACTGTAAAGAAGTGGCTTAAGAAAAAGCCCATCACTCTTGGCCTGGTCGGAGTCAAGAATTAAACTCAATAGAGAAAATTTGTTCTCATATTAAACACAAACAGGCCAGGGAATGTTTTTAAATACTCAGCAACTGTTTGAATGTCGAGATGAACAATATTGACTCTTCTTCCTGTAAAAAGCTGTCTGGAAGTTCTTCAACGTTTAAAGAAATCAAAAGGTAAAGCAATCCCATAGTAAATTACTAGCAAATGATTTGCTGAGACCATAAAAGCTTACTGCATGGCTCATTTTTGGCTTGGGAGTGACATTTAGTGATCCAGAACCAAAATAATTCCTTACAAAGTTTCATTCATATTGTTACTGTTTAAACTTTTTTATCCTTTTAAACTTTTTAGTTCTGGATAAGAGCATCTGTTAAATGACTAAATGTAAATAGATCGTCAGGAGCCTATCCAGGAGTTCACTGGCAGCATGTGGAAGGGACGCCAGTTTTAGAGGGCATGTTGCAGCACAACCCCCTGCAACACAGTCAAATGAACTAGGACTCAAACCTGCAGCGATTCATAGCTGCACCACCAAAGCGGCGCCATTGGGATCTCTCGGAGTAAGGTATTTACCTGTCAGGCTCTGGGAGAATGGGTGGCAAAGTATGCCTTCGCACTCTAATCCTTCCTTGTCTGGTTTCTGACCTCAGTGTGCGTACACTCTCCTGATCTGAGTCCAGGTCCTGTAGTGGATCACGTCCTCTACTAGGCAGGGCTATTTTGGGAAGGGAACCTTCCTACAAATAAAGAAGGAACAAAGAACAATAGGGAAAAGAAAATGGGGTTATTTATGGAAGTACAGTTTAAGCAGTGATATAAAGAAGCTACAGCCTGAAACTCTCTACTGCAACGTACAAGCTCACGTTACATTCTTCCGAAGAGCAACATTAATTCCTCATAAGTAATGATACAGTTGTAACTAAGCATAATCACAGTACAGTTTACACACTGGTCAGGATGATATGGGCTTGTGAGCCACATCATCCTACACTGCTCCTCTGACCCTTTTCTCCTTCCTCAACAGGCTGATCAAATCACCCCACGCTTGCAGCTATGTCAGATTTGGTCTCTCTCCCCATACTAATTGTGAGAGTTAGTATACTACATAAAAAAGTAGCCACACCTTCAGAGTGTGGATGGTGACCTTGTCTAAAGCCATGACTCGGTCCAAGTTTCTTTCATCCAGCTCTCGAATGTACAGGTCATAGAGCTCCTGCAGATGTGGAGGTACCAGCAGGCTGTGATCTGTGCATGAGAGCAGATATCAAAACATCAGAACTTGAACGATGCTCTGGAGAGATCCGCTCTGACCCCCGCACCAACTCACTGTTCGATGAACTGCCGCTGCTGCTGGATGATCTCGTGTGCACAACTGCCTGTGCTGCTCAAAGCGCTGCACCACCACGTCCTTCTGCCGGATCACGTTGTCCTTGAGGAGTGCATGCGACTGCATCGCAGTGTTTCTCGATTCTCAGCAAGCTCGTGCACCTTACAGAGGAGTCCCAGAACCTCCCGCTGGCTCCTCGGAGCTCACCCTGCATTGGCAGCAGTCTCCTCTAAAATGATGGGGCTCTCTCACGCCAGCTCCGCCAGGAGAACTGCTCGAGCCCGGCCTGCACAGCACAGAGCAAAATGACAGTAAATAAACTCTTAAGGTGTTCAGCATGCTCTATATAAAACGGATTTCAAAGGGAATGTGGTGATCAAGATTACTGATTTTATTTCTTTTATTATATATAATATAATAAATATATATAATTATATTTGGACGATTCATTATATAATATATAAATATATAATTTCTCAGTTTCTTTATTAGAGAACCTAAAAATACAGGGAAATACACAGTATTTCTCCCCTTACACTCGAGCAATAGCAGCATCTGGAAGTTTTATCTGATGCCAGGTTGACCCTTCTATAGTCTGAAGAAGATTGATCCGGAATGGTCTTTTTGAAAGGATAACAGCCAAGAAACCACTTTTTGCAAGGGGAACAGGGTGAAAAAGCTAAGATATACTAACACTCACAAAGATTGGAATGAAGATCGGTGGAAAAGAGTATTATGGAGCGACAAATTCTCAATTTCGTTGGATAGGTTACTGTAAAATGACAATAAAGCCTATCCTGATCTTATCTCATAAAATACACGTTAGATACTATTCGGTCCAATCATTGACAATATGTTATATATGGTCATTATACCATTTCTAAAACAACAAATCTAATGGTGCTGACTTTTGCACAGTACTGTATATGCCATGCAAAATACAAAAATGTGTCGTATTAAAGAAAAACAGATTCCCTTCCATTAGACATTAAGTGATGGTAGTCATTACCTTCTGTTTGCGGATTTTCTTCTGTTCAGCCATGAGTGTGACCAGGTTCTCTCTGGCCATGGAGACCTCCTGAGTCTCGGTGCTGTCCGGAGGAGACTCCGGAGTGTCTGAATCTTTCTCGCTCTCGTCCTTGTTAAAGCTCTCCTTCCTGCGTTCACTCTGCCACTTCCTGCGGTTTCTGCTCCGCTCCTGCTCCCAACTTTAGAGATAGTGAACAAACTTCATGTCACGACACAGGTTTTGAGTGTTGGCTGGTTTAATTCGATTAAAAAAGTTCTGATACTCAAAGGCCATCTTCAAACTGATAACATTGTGATTATAACCATGTTTGAACCAGGGGTGATTCCAGGATCAGAGCTTTAGCACCCATTGAGACCAAGACTCCACTTTTTTCTAAACAAAAATCTGTACTTTTTAAAGTGCGCCATACCATTTGAGATGCAAGGGGGTACTTTTGTATTTTTGTTGTGAAAATATTATGCTTAAACCATATACTCTGAATGTCTTTAACATTTTTCAGCTTATCAGACATAAACTTGCGTAAAAAAAATACACAGCAAAAATGGCTGTATACTCTTATTTTTGGGGTTCTGGGACTCAATTTAGGGGGGCACCCCTGGAAGGAGGAAGGAGGAAAGGTGATAGAGGGGGAGAGGGGAAGGGGGAGGAGATGGGGCAGGGAGGAAGAGGTAAGGGGGGGAAATGGAGGGGAGTGGGGGGGGATAGAAGTAAAGACGGGATGAAACTAGGAAAAGAGGGAGGGGGGGGGAAGAGAAAGGGGAGGGAGGGGGGAGAAGAGCTCAAAAAAAGAAGAGGGAGAGGTGATGAAAGAGAAGTAGGTGGGAAAACGAGTAGGATGAGAATGAATGTAGGAGGGGGGAGGGAGGGAAGGAATTGAGAGGGAGAATTGGGGGGGAGAAAAGAAGAGTGCGCTAGGAAGGGGAAGAAGAGTACGGGAGGGTATGGGGAGGGACATCGAGTAGGAAAAGAAAGAGGAAGAGGGAAGGGGAAAGTAGGAGAGTGGGAGAATGAAAAAGAAGGGGTGGGAAAAGAGGAAAGAGGGTGTGGTGGAGGGGAGGAGGGAAAGATAATGGAATGAGCGTGGGGGCTGAGGGGAGGTGGGGGGGAGAAGGGAAGGGGGGAGCCTAAAAAATTGGCTAGGAACACCTATGGTTTAAACTAAGGGCATTCAAGTGGCTACGCCCTTTCCTTGTGATCGAATGACTACACCCAGGGCACTCAACTGGCTCAAGCCGTCTAAGAGGCACACCACAACCTCAGGGACAGTTATTGGAGTCCCACAGGGCCTTCTATCCATGCCTGGTGTCACATAACAGATTGGCTGTCTCTAAGGGAGGGGAGGCTTGTTAAAGTTAGGTATACTATTGATCCCAATCACATACGTCATTTTGGCCACAGATTTCTGGCAAGTGTGTGTGCTCACTCTGCGATGGTAAGCAGGTGTTTGGAGGTGTCGATCTGGATCTCCATGTTGGTGTTGTCCAGCTCCATCAGGCGCTTTCTGATCTCCATCTGGTGCCTGAAAGCTTCGATCAGCTGCTCCCTCAGCTGGTCCATCTCAGCTCGGCTCTGCTGTATGGAATGAGCCTGCACCTCTGCTACAACAACACACGGGGGAGACGGTGAGCCACATACAGTAGGGAGGTCATTACACAGCTCTCAGTATCAGATCCCAGTAATTATGGCTGCTATTAAGGGGTCTGTGTCAATACATGACAGCTGTGCAAATAAGCTATAAAAACTGAAGCCTCAGGTAACTTAAAACAATCATAAAAACTCATCTGCTGAGGCTAATAATAGAAATTTTATAATAATGAAAAGTTTAAATATGCAAAGTTTAAAAAACAGCAATAACACAAACGATACAGGAATACATTCATTCACTTTCTTATCAACTTGAACCTGAACAGGATTGTGTGCCTAACCAGTGGCACAGGGCGCAAGGCAGGAACAACCCTAGATAAGGCGCTTATCCATCGTAAGGCACATACACTCATTCACACACTAGGGGCACTTTAGAGACACCAATTAGCCTAACACGCATGTCTTTGAACTGTGAAAGGAAACTGGAGTACCCAGAGTAAACCCACCCGGGGATTGTGGTAGAAATTATTTTATTTCTGATTTAATACTTTTCTTCTTCTTCTTCTTCTTCTTCTTTTGGCTTCTCCCTTTATCAGGGGTCACCACAGCGAGTTAAACGTTTCCACCTCACCCTGTCCTCCACGTCCTCTACTCTCACCCCAACTCCCTGCATATCTTCATTTACCACAACCATATAACTACTCTCTCCGTCTCTTGCCTGGCAGCTCCATCGCCAACATCCTCCTACCAATATATCCACTATCCCTCCTCTGCACATGTCCAAACCATCTCAGTCTTCCCTCTCGAATTTTGTCTCCCAATTTTCCAACCTGTGCTGTCCCTCTGATGATCTCATTCCTAATCCTGTCCACCCTGGACACTCCTAAAGAAAACCTCAACATCTGACTTAATACTTTTAACATACCTATTTTATAATGCATAATGATCCTTAAAACTGGATCTTTTCTGGGTTTGTTCATGATTATTTGTACAAGCAGACTTTGTCTGGAGGACATAAGTATTATTAGAACCGGCAAAAAGCATTATTAGATCACTTTGGTCTGTTAATGACGGACTCTCCGACACTATTCAGTGCAATACTGATGATACAGACATGGATGATGTCATCAAGGACTTGATCTCGGTGCTTGTTCGTCATAGTGGATATAACGTTTTGATGATTCTTATGAGTTTGTGAAATTCTCATGTTTCATTAGTCTCATTAGTGCCTAATCAGCATGAAAACTAGTTTAATTGTGGTTGTTGTTTAATGAGTAAACAAACAGACCTAGAGTCATCTTTTCTTTATTACAAATGAGTCATTTTCTGAAACTGGGCGAAAGGCCTTTGTTTAAAGCTTTCTGAAGGTCAATGATGAGCCAGAATTCCAGAGAAAACTACAGCAGAGCAATAGTGTCCTCTAGCGTTCCTAGTATGTAGCATCCTCACAATGAATCGTCCAATAAGAACTATGTTTAATGATACTCTGTCCAATAAGGTATCATTTTGTTATCTTTTTGTTAAGCTGAACGTGTTTATAAGCCGATGCTAAGCTTGATTTCTGGGGAGCATCCCGAGGTAAGGTATTTTGGTAAGGTAACGTAGGGGTGCTACCTGAGCTCGTTAAAACTTTCATAATAAATGACTATTGAGCAACTTGTCAGGATGGTCTTTTGAATTGCTTCTGAATTTAACAAGGGAAATTTCCACCGCAGGATTGAACCCAGGACCTTCTCCATGGGAGGCGACAGTGCTACCCAAAAGCCACTGTGTGGCCCAGATTAAGTAAGTTAATAGTAAATCGTAAAGTTTTCTCCTCAATTTGGATACACCTAATTCCCCTTGCCGACATTCCCTGTTGCATGTCGAATCCTCTGCTGAGGAGGACTATAGGTCAACAAGTGGTTCTTACAACTCACGGCCATCAACCGCTTCTTTTTATCTGCAAGCAGAGGACATCTAGGGCAAGAGCATGTCCAAAAAGAGGACTTCTGTGGCACCCATCCTCAATCAGTCTATGTGGCTGCTGGGAGGATAATGATCCCTGTCTGACTTTCCTCCTGGCCAGGCCAATGACAGCGCTGAGAGAGTCAAAGTTGGCTCGACACATTGATGGGCTAGAATGTTGCATCTGATGGAGGAGAGGCAACTTGGGGGATCAACCCTGCAACAGTCCTCTCATCCTGGGAATGCATGTGCATGCACCTTCTGCTTTTTGGGGGTAGGTGCTGGTGCCATCAGGGGACATTAAAGCATTTTGACTAAATATTATAGAAAGACAAAGACTGTATCATATAAGTGACTAATCATAATGAACTGGACAAAATCTGACCATGGACATGAACGTTATAACCTCAATTAGAAAACAACACTATACATAAAATAAGGGCATTGTTGAAGTCCCAGCAAGGCCAAGCTGCCACTTTTGAGCTTGTGAGTTTGGATTGCCTTGTCTTAACGTCGATTATGGAACAAATGTCCCAACGTACAAATGTACAAGCCAGTTCAGCTCAACCAGTCAACTCACTGACAGGTTAACAAACATTCAAACGCTCTTATGAGACCTGGTTTCTGGTCTGACTAATATTTGCACTAAAAATGAGTCAAATGGCTTTGAGAGTAAACCCATTCTTAATGAAGGGATGTAGGAATACCCTGAACATGGCGTATGTCCGTTCTGTCAGGATTGCCCTGGCAACTGGCCTGCTCAGCAATCTTCTTCTTCAGTCTCTGGATCTCACTGCGCAGGTCTGAGATGATGTTGGTGTACTGGGCAATGTGGTAAGACACGTTCAGCAGATTCCGCTTCACCTGTATGGGTTTAATCGGGGTATTATGTGCATACCATAATAATCATTACAGCCATAACAAGCCTTTCAGTCAAACTGGACTGTATCACGGTCACATTTTACATGGCTATGGCTTGTAATGTATCGATACAACATCAGTTCGATATGGGATATGTCTGTGTTGTCCTCACCCGTGTGCGGATGCTTTTGGCACGATCGGCATAAGTCAGAGTGTTTCGAGACTCTTCAAAAGCAGAGGACGCAGGGCTTATATGAGCGATCATTACTGTCCGGCTATTCCCACCCAAAGAGTCCTGGCAGCCGGAGACAAGACACGAGACAAGGTTTATTTACCAAAGAACAGAATAAACATGGAAACACATCAGGATATTAGACAGCTAGCTTTATGCCTTCACCTTAAGCAGGCGTGTCAGCTTGCTGTCTCTGTAGTTGACATATTTGTTTCCGTTCTTTTCACTCAGAGCATTGATGCAGTTCCCCAGTGCCAGCAGTGACCTGTTTATATGAGCTCCTTCCTTCAGCCTCTGTCCTCTATTCTGTGTCTGAAATAGGAACAGGAAATTGATTATCTAACAAAATCAAAGCTACTGGATGTTCTTGGGCTACGTCAGCATTTTATTCTGTAACCACTAAACCTGTAGCTTAAACCACTGAATCATGGACAATTGTTTAAGCATATTCCCATGGATTTATTCAGGAATGTGTTGACTTTACCTGCAATTGCATTTAGACCTCTATTAGAATTCACTTTCTAGTTAAGAGTTTGTCATTACATTTGCAGAATTTATCAAAAGCCATTTTCCAAAGTGGCTTACTATTGAGCAACACATTTGAATGGGAAGGACCCAACAGCGGCAGCTTAGCACAGGTAGAATACTCTCTTTATGATTTATGTTCAATAGTTTAAAACGGATATTTATGCAAAGCAACGTACTGTACAATTCAACCCATTGGTACATATACACTCACCAATCACTTTATTAGGGACATCTCCTTGTTTCTACACTTATTGTCCACTTTATCAGTTCCTCTTACCATACAGAAGCACCTTGTAGTCCTACAATTCCAGACTGTAGTCCATCTGTTTCTCTACATTCTTTGGTTGTCCCCTTTACTCTGTTCTCTCTAGGACCAGCACAGATCAGGTACCATTTGGGTGATATCTTTCTCAGCACTGCAGTGACACTGATGTGGTGGTGGTGTGTTAGTGTGTGTTCAGCTGGTATGAATAAGTCAGACTCAGCAGTGCTGCTGGAGTTTTAAACACCTCAGTGTCACTGCTGGACTGGAAAATGTCCACTAACCAAAAACTGTAGAGCCATCGACATTCTATGAACACCGATGGAGGATTAGGGAATGGCTACCACAAATGGACTAATTTATATCTACAAGCTGGAGCAATAAAATGAGTGTCCAGTGGTGGCTGGTCCATATGGGGCACTGGGTGGATCCATCTGTACTGCTAAGGATCCAAAGGTTTTCAAGCAAAGCATGTTTAAAAACTGTAGTGTACAACAAAGTAATAATGCACAATTGCCATGCTCGCTTTCAGCTGATCTAAATAAATGAACTACTCTGGTGGAGCTTCTGCTTTTCCTTATAAGGTTCTACATCTTCTCAACCTGTGTCTCACACACAAACGAACACACTGTAATCGATGTTTGCTTTACCTGTGCAGCACGTTCCGAGCCAGCAAGGTCAATCATGAATAGGCGGGCGAAGCGGACCTCCTGCAACACATCTCTGCAGCGGCTCTGCTGCCTCACGGCCACCTGCAGCACGGCGTGGGAGCGAGAGGATGTCTGATTTGCTGCGGTTGGCTCCTGAGTACGCTGTTTGTTCCCCTTTATCAACAGTTCCATGATCTGAAAGTAATTTAGAAAAAATGGTTATGAAGAGAATTATTATTTGTCCTTCATAAAGGATTTGACTGTTACGATGTATGAATGGTGAACTAGTTTTAAGTGAATTGATTATGTTTTTATGTTGTATGTTGACTATGTATTTGAGCAGTTAGGGACATAATAGGGTCCAGGTGCCAATTCATAAGCCTCTGGGTACATGTACATTTATGCCCATGACTTGGATATATGACTTACCTTTTTAGCTTTTTGACATGTGAAAGGTGGCAACCGGAAAACTGGATTTGCAAGTGTGAATGACACAAAGCTATGACCTTACAGACAATGGAAACCTGGTAATTACCTAGACTGTGTGATGTTTTAAGCCATCTTTAAATACAATGGTCTTTATTATTCTTCCTCAGAATAAGTTGTATGACTTGTCCACAGTATAATTTCAATTGAATAGACATGGCATCACTACCTACAAGAAAGCAGGGCCAACCTGCTCTCTTTGACTCCTCATAACAGAAGAGTCCAAGAGACTCCTTGAACTGACCTTGCAATGTCCTGAATTTCATGCACATATTAAAAAATACCTTATATTTACATGCTCTTATAGACATTGTGTGTTACTAACCTCACGAGCGTTGACGGTGGAGACTTCTGTAATGCCAGCTACCTGAATCTCACCCTTTGAGTCCTCCCTCAGATCCAAAAAACCAGAGGATGGATTCAGCAGATCACGGATCATCTCGTTGTAAATCTAGCACACAGACAAACTGTATTACATCTCACTTACCTTAGCATCACATAATCAGTGAAATTGTACAATTAAAAGCATTCGGGGGTACAGTGAGGTACGGTGCAAAAGTCTTAGACCACCATTAGATTTGTGGTTCAGCAATGGTATAATGACCCTATATAACATATTGCCAACGACTGGATGCAAGATTTTCAAACTCGGATTTGTCACTCCACAATCCTCTTTTCCACTGATCTTCAATCCAGTCTTCGTGAGCTTTAGCATGTCTTAGCCTATTCACCCTGTTCCCCGTCTGAAAAAGTGGTTCCTTGGCTGCTATCCTTCCAAAAAGACCATTCCTGATCAAGCTTCTTCAGACTGTAGAAGGATCAATTGGCATCCCAATGGAGCTGCCAGATGTTGCTTTTGCTCAAGTGTAATCAGAGATCACACTGAACACTTGTCGCTGTAGCCTATAGAAACTGTTTTTCATTATTTTTTAATACAGAATACGAATTCCCTGTAGAAATAACTATACAGTGGGGCAAAAAAGTATTTAGTCAGCCACTGATTGTGCAAGTTCTCCTACTTAGAAAGATGAGAGAGGTCTGTAATTTTCATCATAGGTACACTTCAACTATGAGAGACAAAATGAGAAAAAAATCCAGGAATCACATTGTAGGATATTTAAAGAATTTAATTGTAAATTATGGTAAAAAATAAGTATTTGGTCAATAACAAAAGTTCAACTCAATACTCATATCGTCTCTCATAGTTAAAGTGTACCTATGATGAAAATTACAGACCTCTCTCATCTTTCTAAGTAGGAGAACTTGCACAGTCAGTGGCTGACTAAATACTTTTTTGCCTCACTGTATATGGTCATTATACCAATGCTAAAACAATGGTATATATAATCTAATAGTGGTCTAAGACCTTTGCACAGTACTGTTATGTAAATAGTCATTATTTCAGTGTGTCTTTTCACAACATTAAACAACATTCTGAAGATCATACACAGCTCCATTTATCCAGGTATAGAACAAGACCACAACCAGAGCAGTGTGGTCACTTCAAAAGCTGTAATTTTAGCAGCACCAAAAGGGAACTTGTTCTCAGCTAAGTAAAGACCCTTGATGTTTCTTAACGGTGATGTGGTATATGAAAGGTTCTCTTGAAACACAACAAAAAGAGCTACACACAAGTCCAACCTAAGAAAGAAGTAACCAGACGATCGAGGAAGAGAACATGTCCGGCTGAAAATGGCAGCATCTCATTTTGTAGCACTTTATTGTATCTAACAATACCCAGACACTATTAACCAAGCCCGGGCGATAACGTTAATTTTAACATACAACCCACACACTGAAACAACATGAGCAGGACACGTCTAATACCGCACACCTGGCACATTTCCACGCTCGTATTTATTACAGTAACCCTAACTGACAATCAGAAGAGATACTACGCAGGCGTGACAAATGAAAACAGCAACCATGCCATGGGCAAAATCACTGAGATCACATTTTCCTCCATTCTGATATTTGGTGTGGACACTAGCTGACGCTGCTGGCACATATCTGCATTGAACTGCTGCAACACGATTGGCTGATTAGATAAATGCATGAATAAGTAGGTGTACAATGAGTATATATTTGCCAGCTTGCTGTCAGCTCACAGCAAGAAGGTTCTGGGTTCAATCCCTGGGTGAGCAGTCTGGGGCCTTTCTGATGGGAGTTTGCATGTCCTCCCCCTGTCCACGTGGGTTTACTCCAGGTACTCCGGGTTTCCTCCCACAGTCCAAAGACATGTTTTAGGTTAATTGGTACCTCTAAATTGGCTCTAGTGTGTGAGGGTTTGTATGAGTGTGTGTTCCCTACGATTGGCGCCCTGTCTAGGGTGGTTCCTGCCTATGCTGCTGGCTAGGAGTCCAGAATCAAGTGGAAAATAAAGTGAATGAATGAATTTGAAGGTAACATTAGGGTTAGGGTTAAGGTTAGATTTAAAAGTTTGAATTATGTAGCTATAGTAATACATGGCCAATGGCAGGACATCACAAATATAGTATGTAGCGTTGTGAACCTGTTGAGACAGCAGATGGGTCACTTCCAAATCACAGTCATAACCCAGCCTTTAACCTGTGTGTGTGAGAGAGGAGACAAATACCCCCCTTTACAGAGAGCAGGGCCGCTCCATCAGGCCAGAGATTAACCAGCAACCTTTCTGGCTATGTGTCCAATTCTTAATACTGAGTTCTGACCTATGACTAAAGCACTCAGACATGCAGGCCAGCTGGCATTCAGAGCACCAGCGACTCCCAGCACCCTGCATATCCGTGATAATACTATGCTGCTCTGTAACCTTCAGATGAAAACCCGTGTGTGATTATGCCCTTGTGGATGACCTGACAGCTGCACCATTGCAGTTCCTGAAAGAGGGTTTTTTATTTCGATTACGATCCTTCAGTCTTGTTCCCTTCCCTTTTTCTTTTCTGCCAGGCTCTTGTTGACTGAATCGAGCTCTCATTCTCTTTCAAGTCTTTTCATCACTTTCTCTATTCCTTCTCTCACACTGTGCTCGAACTCTTACAACAGAGAGTCATTTCTCTCAGATGATCTCTAAGAGTATTTTTTTCTTTTTAATCAAACAAATCCACGGCACTTACACAACACAAAGTCAACTTTAGGACAATGTGGACGTGAAGCATTACTTTGAACGAGTCGAGATGTCTGTGGGATAGAATATGTGTTGGAAGAATTGAGGATAAGGAAAAGAAGCTGCTGAAATAAATATTCACACAGTACAGAAGGTTTTAAAAACATTAGCAACACACAGTTTGTCTAGGCAATGTCCCATTTCATTGTGATTAAAGGATCAGATGTTTTATGGTGCTGATGGTAAACAGTAGATTACCACATCGGGACATTGGCTCCTTTTCAAGGCACCATCAGGTTAATCTTTCTTCTGACCGGATAACTCATAAGTAATCGTCAGGGTTATATCAGCTTGGGTTTTTAAGCTTTTATAACACATCCAAGATTAGATTTTTTGCAGGCATTATTATAGCATTCTGTCATTGGAACATTTGAAATATTTCAGATTCATTTCAGATAAACACCTTTAAAGCATTTAAAGTATATTAGGCGGTTAAGGTACTGGACTATGGACCAGCAGATCCAGGGTTCAAAACCCACCTCTACCAGGCTGCCACTGTTCCATGATCCTTGAGCAAGGCCCTTAACCCACAATTGCTTGGATTGTAAGACTGTATCAGTTGTAAGTCACTCTGGATAAGAGCATCTGCTAAATGACGAAATATAAATGTAACAATTGGGGAAACTGGGGTCATGATGTGAGCATGCTCAAAACACATTTCATGCCTATGGTGAGGTAAATGTGCCAGAGTGCATTTTCCATTACAGTACACCCCAATGGTTCTTCCATTGCTGCAGATATCCAGCCACTTCAGTGGGACAGTACGTTCATAATTAGGCTCTTACCTCCAGGTATGACATGGAGACACTATACTGCATGTCATCACTTGTCTCTTCAATGGCTCTGAACAAGTCGTTAAGAGTCCGGACGTAGATGCCAGGCTCTGTGTCTGTTCCCAACATAGTGTATGTCTTCCCACAACCTGAATATGGACAGATACATGCATGCAGAATATAAAAACACATGCAAAATACTTTGGTTTTAGTGCGCTTTATTTTTATTTAAAGAAGCCAACATAATGAGGGCAAAGGTCCTTTCCTTACTAGGAAGCAGATCAGTGGTGTTTTACCTGTTGCTGCATGAGCAGCTTTTATGTATCAAGGGATTTTACAGATGACTCTCAGGCAGGTAAATACCTTATGTTGACCTTAAAGACAGCAGGTGATTAAAATAAACAGGACTCCATTAATGGAAATCCTCTTTCAAAGAGCAGCCTAATCACAGCCAGTCTAAACAGTGGATTAAATCTGGCAACATCGGGCCCCTACTGTGGACCTGTGTGTGTGAGTTCAACTTAAGGTTTGAATGTCGTAACACTGAACACAGAACTCAAATTTATATTTATATTATTTTTTATACACTGAAATTACTTTTTTAGATCTTTGTGGAGAAGGATTCATACTGCAGGCAGATAATGGTACAAAAACACACCCTAAAGCTTTGCAAGAGTTACTGTAGGAACAAGGATTGTTGCCTGTCATGGACTTTCCTCCACAGTCCTCACTTTAACCTCCATAAAGCATTTATGGGGGCACTTGAAGACACAGAAAGCCAAGCATTCAGTAATATCACAAGATGCTCTTTGGAATATTGTGAAATCACGCTGGGAGAAGAGGAATCGTCAGATTTTGCATGAACTGGAGTCCACGCCAGCTCATGTGCATAGTGTCATTACAGCGAGGGAGGGGGACAAAGTCAAAGTCAAATTTATTTCTAAAGCACTTTACAAAAACCTAGACCCAAAGCCTTAAGTGAGTAAGACTGGGGTGACAGTGGGCAGCCTAGATCAGTGTTTCCCAACCGTTTTTGAGCCACGGCACATATATCACATTAGAAAAATCACAAAGCACACCAAAAAACAAAAATGTCACAAAATATATATTTATTGAAATATAATGAAAATCTAGTCTCAATTTACTCAGTTTACTTACTCAGTGTGAAACCTGGGCCTGTTTAATTAAACACAAAGCTGATATCTTACTGCCCTCTAGTGGAAGAGAATGTAATTGTTCTACACGCCTCCCGCTTAGAGTACCAATCAGGTGAAATTGGATAATCTTCCACGGCACACCTGATGACATCTCATTGCACACTGGTTGGGAAACACTGGCCTATATGATACATGTCAAGTCAAGTTAAGACAGATTTCTTTCTATAACACTTTTTACAATGGAGCATTGACTCAAAACAGCTTCGCAATTTTTGATTAAATGCTTATATCTAGGACCAATCCCAAATTGAGCAAGCCTAGGGCGACAGTGGCAAGGAAAATCTCCCTAAACGTTATAAGGAAGAAACCTTGGGAGAACCAAGACTCAAAAAGGGACCCAACCTACTTAGGTGGCTTAGATGAGAAATGCAAGAGTGAAAGTAATTTATCTGTAGTAATAGCTCAAGAAACTAAGTAGATATTAACAGATAATCCACCACAACCTTCAGCAGAAAGTGGAAAGTGAAGTGAAGATGAAGAAAGTTCAAATTGCAAAGAGAATGAAAGGAAAAAACAAACAAACAGATATACATTTTAGAGAGAAGGACATATAGACAGACATTTGTAGAAGCACATACACTTTAAGGCTTCTAATGGGAACTCATAATGGTAACGCACTAACCTGTGGGTCCGTACGCAAACACAGTGGCATTGTATCCAGAAATGAGGCCTTCAATTAAGCCTTTTGTTGTAGCCCTGTACACCTCCTCCTGTTTTACAACATACACACACAGCGTTTGTTCAATGTTTCTATGTCTATATACAGTTCACACCCCATACATACATGGCGACCAATCAGGATACACTCAGTCATGCAAGGCTTTATTCTGCAGCATGCACTGCAGACATTTAAACTGCTAGCCTACCTGTGTGGCTGAGTAATCGAAGGCCACGTCAAACATGTACGTCTTCTCTCTCGAACGGTGTGCTCGTAAGATGTCGTCTGGATCTTCCAGAGGGTCCATCAGCACTACCATCTGAAAGACAACAAATGAAAGGGATTATTTGGGTTCTCACTTCCTATTTGATTATTAGGACTCATAAAGAAGACAAAGTAAGCATAAGCAGAGAAGGAGAAGGAAATACATGGCTGCTTTTACTGCCACACAGAAATAATTACTGCTGGTTCTATATACTTTCCATCAGGTGTCATGTTAAAGACATGGATTAATTACAGACTGCAGAAGTAAACCCCTGTAAATCAACAGTGGCAGCCATAAGTCTGGGACCACTAGTAAAAATGCTTCCATTTTGAATTTTGCTTAAGCATGTTTTCATTACAAATATAACAACCCCAAAACAGCTCAAAGCTTTGCATAACTATTTGAAGACCAAAGATAAAAGAGTACTAACTGTTGTAGACTTTCCACCACAGTCACCTGATCTAAACTGAACACATTAAAGCCAAGCATTCAGTAACATCACCAGATGCACTATGGAATACTGTGGAATCATCCTGGGACAACATGGCATCTCAAGTCCATGCTGTGCATGCTATTACAGCAAAAGAGGGAACATACTAAATAGTAATAAAAATATGTTAGTAAAAAACAGTATAATGACCATATATTGAGTATGATTGGACCCATCATATATTTGTCACTCCATAATGCTCTTTTCACCCTGCTTCCCTTTCGAAAAAGTGGTTTCTTGGGATGCCAAGGTGAGGTCACACCAAATACTTACCACTGTCGCCAACAGAAGCTGTTTTTCTGATTAAATTTTTTGAAGTTTATTAAAAGTGCATTATACTGAAATGTACTGTACCTTGTGGTTGTATTCTAATAAATAATTACATATGGGCACGACACCACTGCTAAGACAATGGTATTTCTAATCTAAAGGTGGTCTAAGACTTTTGCAGAACTGCATTTTTTTTTCCCGCGGATTCAACTTTTTGCATACATTTAAAGATTTATAATGAAAACGCTGTATTAAATTTAAGAAGAAATACACAATAGAACCATTTTCTCTAATGGTCTGAGACTTTTGGTCCCCCACTGTACCTCCCTTCACAGAACTCCCCCATGCTGGACCCCTCAATCCACAGACAGCCTGACTGCCCATTCACCCACACAGCAAAAAATCTTGGGTGATTCTGAACAACAACCTACTTTTTCTGACCACATGAGATGGTCAGACACGATTGTTGCACAACAACAGCAAACTATGTCCTTTCATGACAACAGAATTCTCTCTTAATTTCCAGACTTGATTAATGAAAAGTCTTTCCTGCTGATCTGCTATCATGTGTTTCTCCACCACTGACTATTCATAATGCTGCAGTCAATCTGTCTCACTACCCATGAAAGTGTTCTTATGCAACTCCTTTATTAAGACTTTACTGGCTTCCTGTTTCAGTTACTCTTGTCCTAGCTTTCCAGGCATCAAAATGGTCTGCTCCATGGTATTTACATTCCCTGATTTCGAACTACACACCTGCACACCAACTCAGCTTTAGGACTTCTGGCACATCCATATCTGGAATGACCCCATAGCTAGTTTGTCAGTATCCTGGCTCCTCATTGGTGGAACGAGCTTCCAGCACCAGTTTGAATGACCCAGTGTTTCTTTTCCTTCCACAGGTGTCTGAAGACTCGCCTCTTCAAACAATACTTTTGTACTTTCTGTGTCAAACTCATAACTTGGTAGCATTAGTCTCTAGTGTTACATGTAATTAATACTTATAGACCATCAAGTACTTGCATCATGGAACTTCAGCTATTTTCACATGTTGTAAGTCACACTGGATATGTACATCTGCCAAAGGACTAACTATACATGTACAAATCAGAAAGAACGTTGGGACAGAGACACAGTGTTTCTTACATTTACTTTGATTGTAATTTCATTGTAGACAGTATGTGCTTGAGATATTTCATGTTCCGTCTTGTCAGCATTACTTCATTTGTTAATAGACATCTATTCCTACATTTCAGGCCTGCAATGCATTCCAAAAATTTGGTACGGGGGCAATTACATTTACATTTACATTTACAGCATTTAGCAGACGCCCTTATCCAGAGCGACTTACAATTGATACAGTCTTACAATCCAAGCAATTGTGGGTTAAGGGCCTTGCTCAAGGACCCAACAGTGGCAGCTTGGCAGAGATGGGATTTGAACCCTGGACCTTTTGGTCCATAGTCCAGTACCTTAACCACTAGGCCACCACAGTCCCAATTTAGGGCTGGTGATGAGGTAAAAAATACATGAATAAATAACTGTGATTTCAAACTTACTGAAATGAAAAATGAAATTAGGTTGGTTCATACTGTCTCCAATTAAATTAAAGTCATAGTAAATGTAGGGCACACTGACTGTTTTTTGTTTGTTTGTTACAAAAGTGCTTTGCTGCTCGGTACTACTAGGCTCTTGTTTATCTGTTTTAGTCTCTTGTGCACTATAGACAAAGAGACAGGAAGCAGAGCTGGAGGTGGCAGAACTTAAGATGTTGAGGTTCTCTTTAGGAGTGTCTAGGGTGGACAGGATTAGGAATGAGATCATCAGAGGGACAGCACCGGTTTTAAAAATTGAGAGACAAACTTCGAGAGGGAAGACTGAGATGGTTTGGACATGTGCAGAGGAGGGATAGTGGATATATTGGTAGGAGGATGTTGGCGTTGGAGCTGCCAGGCAAGAGACGGAGAGGAAGACCAAAGAGGAGTTATTTGGTTGTGGTAAATGAAGATATGCAGGGAGTTGGGGTGAAAGTAGAGGACGTGGAGGACAGGGTGAGGTGGAAACGTTTAACTCGCTGTGGTGACCCCTGATAAAGGGAGAAACTGAAAGAAGAAGAAGAAGAAGAAGAAGAGCACTATAGAAGGAGTTACAATCATCACATCATGAACAACAGACCTGGTATAAAATCAAAATAGATGGCATGCATGAATATCCATATAAACAGTACATACATTGCCAAGCAAACTAAGCACTGAGATGTGTGCACCTCAAGATCTACTCATTGTAAGCCAAAAATGACTTGTAGCTCAGCTGATAATGGGCTGGAAGAGCCCGTCGTGTTTTCTCCATTCGTCCGTCGGACTGCATATTCATTTCTAAAAATCAGGCTGTTGGAAGTGAGAGTGCCCATAATGACCTCAGAATTAGCCATGAATCTGAAACCACGTGTCAAGAGCTCTACTGCCACTGGAGAGCATGGAGACCCCGTGCTCAGTCAGCGGCTGCCAGTGCCTGGATAGCACACCCCCACCCGTTTGATGGGCCCTCAGAAACACACGCTGCTCTCTTTGAAGCCTCTTGTTTGAAATGCACAAGGGGTATCTGACTTTTAAAGGAGCACAATTACAGCAGCAAACAAGACAAACACATGACCGCAGTCTACATGCAACGAAAGGCAGAGAAACCAAAATGAACAACAGGAACCAGAAGTGGACTGATATTTAAAGACCAGACTATGTAGATATCCTCGCTTTATTATCTGGATGACAGAGACAATTTAGTCTCTACTATTTAGTTGGCTGTACTTATGTCTTTATGTAGCTGCAATATATGTTTTCCTATAATCTGAAATGACCGTCCAATATACTTAGGCTGTAGCAAATCAAATACTGTATACAGGGCCTGGTACCACCTACAAGTGCAGTCTGCATAGGGTTCAAGAATTAAATATGGTCATTAAAAGACTCCAGACTAGAGATTAAAGGCAAGTTCAATAACTTTGTTGATAACGTTTTTAAGGAAGGCATTCTGTGTAACAACAAATGTTGCTTGATGTGTGCAACAGAAGAAGTGTTATCCCAAAAAGCATCCCCGAAATGTGGGAACACCACTGATCTGGTCATGTGACAACCACAGACCCAGCCCTCACCATGAGGAGCGATGAGACTCGGACACACGCCCCTGGTGAAACTGGAGGTAATCTGGTAGAATACAGGTATGCACAGTCTAACAACCGCAGTACATTTGGTTATTCACCAAAATGGTCATTGACTGGTCAGTTCCATAGTCACATGGTCTCTTCAGGCTACTGTAAATTAAAAGGGTATTTTCACAAGAAAACTGCATGCCATCGATACCAAAAAGATGCAGCTGAAAACACGAGTGTAAGCCTAAACTGTTATACATATACTAAATAATTTGTAACTTTTTTTATTTATGAAAATTCACAATAATTATCGAAAAATACATTCACGTACTGTTACGACCCTGTCTACAGGAGAAGCCTAAGATTTAAGAGGATGATAGACCTGATACTTTTGTTTGAGGGATTGATAGACAGTATTAGGAACAACACAGGAGATCAAGCATATGAAACACAGACACATTGAGTGAACGTGAACCAGTTTATATTGTTATAGGTGAGAGAGAATATACAGGTAGTGGAGGGAACAAACAAAAGTGTACTACCTTCAATAGGACAGGCACATGTTTACAAATAAGCAGTGGAAAGTTATACACACAAACACAAGTAACTTACACCAAAAAGTCTCTAAACACATCAACAGAGTTAAAAACAGTCTCTAGTCCAACATGAGGTAACAATGCACTTCAGCTCTTAAACTCCCGCCTCTGCTTTTGAACCCGCAGTGTCGACTGGCTCCATCCAGAGTTAAAAGATATATTTGTTAAAAAATATATTTGATATATTTCCTATTATAATTTACTATAATTGTTAAGACCTTGGATATTACAGTGAATGGTTGTTGATTGAATTCCTGTACATTGTCCGGGTTTTACACAGGTGCAGGAAACTTACACGGCCGGGCTACAGACGGAACTCTGGACTTTACGAACGTGTCAAGAACTGAAACGCAACTCTTAACTGACAGATACCACCACACCAAAGGCAAGCCATGGTGTCTGAGCAGTGGGAACCAGTGCTCTACCTAGTAAGCTTCTCTTGTTTTTATCCTTTCTCTGGCTAAGTGAGGTCTGTTGGCTACAAAAGTACAGTTACACCAGTTTTGGGATCGGGAGAATTTCGGGCTTGCAGTCTGTGGTTGTCACATGACCAGACCAGGGTGCCCCCACATTACAATCCCAGTAGTTTCCTTGAAGAGATATTTCGAAAAACTCTCATCAATGGTCGCATATTACATAACATATTTCTAAATTTAAAAACATATGAGAAATAATAGACCTTGATGCTGTCCTGAATAGCAAAAACTCAATCACACAGAGTGTGGGATTTTCTGAGAGTGGAATAAAGAGTTTTAATGTTTTAACACATAGATATACAGTAACTAATTCAATACTGGATATGCAATACACTCAAACCCCCATATGTGGACAAGACAAATCAACCCACAAGTGCAGTTAAAAAGTAACCCAACTCTGTGTAAACAGGGAACCTGGCAACTGCTCTCAGCAACACACTGCTGCTGATTTACACCTGATTTTAGTGTCCCGTCTCACAGATTTATCATCTAGCAATAAACTTTACAATATAACCTAAATAACCATTACCTCATAATTAACCACTGAATAAAACAAAAGTGTAGAGGTAAGAAGACATTCAGAACACCATCTACTTCCACTATTTCCCTGATCACCATTTGGTATAGCACATTAAGGGACTAAAATACCTCATATGTTGTAACAGGAGGGTTCACTGTACTGCACTGACACCTTCAGAGATTACAGAGGTTTTCTACTGGTTGTTTTCCAAATTGTGTTCTTGATATTATCCAGAAAACATAAATTTTTATCTGTAGCACATCATGGAGTCAACCACTGGTTTGAAATTATCAGCAGAGGTTACAATGTGCTTGTGTGGGTTTGTTGGATTCATTTCAACAACCTGCTTCTGTACTGCTCTTTGCCATATGGTGTGTGTGTTCCTTAAGTTACCCAGCACCTCCCAACACCAAGACAGGTGCACAGTGGCTACTGAAGTTCACACCCAATTTTGACACCTGAGAAGGACAGTGTTTCTGATTAGATTAAGTTACAGTGTTACTTTAAGGTTTATGAACCCTTTAGAACCCTTTTTCTATAATTCTGCAGAAATATGACAAAAACGTCCTAAAAGTAAATAAAGAGAATCCAACAAAACAAATGTGACAAAAATATTGTACTTGGTCATTTATTTATTGGGGAAAATGAGTAAATATTACATATTATTGAGAGGAAGTAGTGTCTGAACCTCTTGGATTAGATGGGAACAATGGGATGGCAGTCAGGTGTGAGTGTGAACCCTGTTGTATTTATAGATGTACAGTGGTGCTTGGAAGTTTGTGAACCCTTTAGAATTTTCTATATTTCTGCATAAATATGATCTAAAACATCATCATATTTTCACACAAGTCCTAAGAGTAGATAAACACAACCCAGTTATACAAATGAGACAACAATATTATGCTTGGTCATTTATTTATTGAGGAAAATGATCCAATATTACATATTAGTGAGTGGAAAAAGTATGTGAACCTCTAGGATTAGCAGTTAATTTAAAGGTGAAATTTGAGTCAGGTATTTTCAATCAATGGGATGACAAGTTTGCTCTTCACAACACAATTTTAGAAGTGTATCATAGCACAAACAAAGGATATTTCTGAGGACCTCAGAAAAAGAGTTGTTGATGCTCATCAGACTGGAAAATGTTACAAAACCATCTCAACTGAAGGCCTCTCTCACACTGGCTGATGTTAATGTTCATGAGTAAATGTTAATGTTCACATACTTTTGCCACTCACTAATATATAATATTGGATCATTTTCCTCAATAAATAAATGGCCAAGTATAATATTTTTGTCTCATTTGTTTAACTGGGTTCTCTTTATCTACATTTAGGACTTGTGTGAAAATCTAATGCTGTTTTAGATCATATTTATGCAGAAATATAGAAAATTCTAAAGGGTTCACCAACTTTCAAGCACCACTGTATATCAGGGTCTGATATCCACAACAAATGTCTGTGTAAGTACATCATAGCATGAACAAAGGAGATATCTGAGGACCTCAGAAAAAGTTTTTGATGCTCATTAGGTTGGAAAAGCTGCCAAGTATAATAGACACTGACGCTAACATGAAGTAAATAAAATCCTTCAGGGTGTGGAAAAACATTGTCAGGACTTTCCAGATGCTAATAAAGATATCATAGTAAAACACACACACACACACGCACACACACACACACACACAGAAAATACATGTAGTGTTTTTGTAGATTTTCTGAAATAAGTTCTGTCTATGTCTTTGGAGGAAACTGGAGCACCCAGAGTACAACCATGCGGACATGGGGAGAGCATGCAAACTCTACACAGGCACACTCACTGCACCACTGCACAGAGAGGGTCTAACGTGGAATTTATGGCGCAGGCGAAGATACAGCGAGAGCAGAGCAGCAGTCCAACGCAGGGTTCTCTAAACACACCACCTAATTTTCAAGTGGTAAGAACCACCCAGGATTGAAACCCAGCTGAATAAGGAAGCTTGCTGAGTCACACTATAATTCTACATTATTTATTAATGATTCATATGACACACTACCAGGGTGGCACGATGGCTCAGTGGGTAGCGCTGTCACTTCAGAGAGAAGGTGCTGAATTCCATCGCAGGTAGAGCGGACCGGGTCCTTACTTTTTTTAGTAAATGAAAAGTAGTTAACACAGTATTTGTCGGGTGCTCCAGTTTCCTCCGACAGTAGAAAGACATGCTTTAGGTTAACTGACTACACTAAAGTGGCCCTATTGTGTGTGTGCCCTATGATGGATTAGTGTGTGTGGGGTTGTTCCTGCCTTGCCCCCTGTGCCACCAGCTAGGCACTGGCTCTCCCGTGACCCTGTCCAGGATTAAGCGGATAAGAAAGTGAATGAATGACACACTATCTATCGTAGACAACGACTATGAGAGGTCAGCACCCGATTCAATTCACGAATTGGTGATTCAATTTTCTCACTATTATCTCAGATTATTTCTGAAGTGTAATTAATGCAAACCATTTTCTTATATGTTTTCCAAAAAATAAGCTTTAGTCCTCTTGAAATAACTAGAAACAGAGGTTTAAAATTGTAAACAAAATACTCTATTGTTGCTTCACCATATCTTAAATAACCAAGTGAAAACATTCCTTATTTATTTCTGAAGAATAACAATTCAAAATAATGAGTACTCTTCTAGTATAAAAGTTTAAACAAAAAGAATATTTAGTCACCTGCAATTAAAATAAATTAGTCCCTCTGAGAAAGGGTGTGCGTCTGTGAGCATGACAAATTATTGCACCCTCTGGTGTTAAAAAATGCAACTGCATTAGATGGCATCAAAAACAAGAACGTATAATCCAACTCGACAATGCACACCCTCCCATTTGTTCATCATGATGCATCGTTACCTACAGACCAGGGTATACCGATGCACTGGGAGTTCAAAAGGGCAATGAATGCCTTTCTGATTAACTGATGCCTTCATAATGCTATATACAGAACCAGTCTTCATAAACATTTCCTGCTGTTTACAAACCACTGTGCGTCGGCCCATGTGGCATCTGCTCAGCTGGTACTCACATTTGTACCTAAGGTTTCCGATTGCACTCTCAGAAAACTCCACCTAACCGTGCATGAATCGAGCCCATGGTGCTAAAATTAACAGCTGAGCGCGGCCATGAAATATTAACATGCCCCAGCTTTCATCCACACAACAGCCTGCCGACATGCTGACAAGAAATCAATTAGCAATATGGTATTATTGAAATGAGCACGAATAAAGGTATGGGTAATAGTCCAAATCCTTAGAGCCTATAAAGTTACCAATTAATGAGCATAGTGGGATTACTGCAGAGGGGAGGCCAGTTTTGGACGCAGTCCAGCTGATTAAAATGTCCATCCATCATAAAGGAGTGTGAGAGAGGCAAGACTCCCGCCAGAGATGCTGCCAAGGCGTGCTGCACTATCAGATTGGCATGTTCAGTGCAACACGTCAGCTAGCAATGCGACTCCAACACCTGTGTACTGTACATGTACACACATTCAATTTGTATGATGAAACTACACACATGCACATTCATAGAAGAAGAAAAATAGTAGGAGTCGAGGAGGCACGCACTGTACACAAACAGGCATTACATCAACCTATCCCTCAGCACTACAGAGTGTACAGGGAATTGAGCACTCCAGAGACATCCCCATCAGGAATTACAGCTGGGCTCATTACTTTGTAATCACATAACAGCTATTATAGGTGTGGACCGTGATTATTTGGATTATTTTACATTCATATACCACTTAATTACCCTCGAGTGAATTTAGTGTGTAGTGCACAGTGGTTTTGTTATATATATTTTTTATTTGAGCTTTATTACAGTATATTGACAGTCAGAAGAGCTTCTTAAAGAAGACGTTACAGGTCTGTGAGAGCCAGAAATCTTGCTTGTTTGTGGGTGACCAAATACTTATTTTCCACCATAATTTACAATTAAATTCTTTAAAAATCCTACAATCTGATTTCCTGGATTTATTTTCTCATTTTGTCTCTCATAGTTGAAGGGTACCTATGATGAAAATGACAGACCTCTCTCATCTTTCTAAGTAGGAGAACTTGCACAATCAGTGGCTGACTAAATACTATCTTGTAAGTGTGCATTAGGGGTGCATGGTATGCACAAAAAAAATGTGTTGTGCAATAATGTTGCTGGATATCCTGGCATCGATGTGAGATACGATAAATGAATATTACAATGCAGGATTTCAGTGTGTCTCTGAACAGCAGCATATTCATAACCTGAAAATGAATTGTTTGTTTTTACTGAGTAATGTAATGTAAAAAATGTTTTGCAGCTGTTTTGTTATTCAACAACAGATAAAACATCTTAAATTAGATAACACATATGCAAATTATAATAGTGCAAGCATATTTTGCAATGTGAGGCTGTATTCCCTGAACAACCAGTAATGATACAAATAAATAAACACGTCAGTAAATAATAGAAAAATAGGTAAAAAATGCAAATGCAACACACTAACACACCACCATCACATCAGTGTCACTGCAGCGCTGAGAATGGTCCACCACCCAAATAGTACCTGATCTGTGGGGGTCCTGACCATTAGAGAACAGAGGAAAGGGGACGAACAAAGTGTTTAGAGAAACAGGACTACAATCTGTAATTGTAGAACTACAAAGTGCTTCTATATGGTAAGTGGAACTGATCAAATGGACAATGAGTGTAAAAACAAGGAGGTGTACCGATGAGAGTATATAAGAGTCCTGTCCTAGACTGAATGCCATGACTCCACAGTCCATCGACCAGTAAATTCACTTTTCCTGGGTTGCAAGACGTAGTGCTTTGTTTTGTAAATATGTATATAGTTTATTGACTACAACCACGCTCTACTGTATTCTATTTTAAAAAACTTCACAAAACTTCCTTCATAAAACTTTTACAGAAATGATTACCGTATTTTTCGGACCATAAGGCGCACTTAAAATCCTTTAATTTTCTCAAAACTCGACAGTGCGCCTTTAAATGCGGTGCATCTAATGTATGAATTAATTCTGGTTGAGCCTTCTGACCTAGAACCGATTGTAGATGGTACACGGCACTCATAAATCTGTCAAAATGTTTTAGCACGGTCTTTGGTAAGTTACGAAGCTCACGGCAACTGTAGTGCGCAGCATCGCGGAGTAATACGGTATGTGCTTCAGCATTAGGGTACGTGCATTCATTCATTCATTTATTTTCGAAGCGGATTTCAAACTCAACGCTATC
>JAJAGP010000344.1:315755-463980 GCA_025084515.1 Ancistrus triradiatus | reverse complement strand
ACAATGTGATTTCCTGAATTTTTATTTCTCATTTTGTCTCTCATAGTTGAAGTGTACCTATGATGAAAGTTACAGACCTCTCTCATCTTTCTAAGTAGGAGAACTTGCACAATCAGTGGCTGACTAAATACTTTTTTTGCCCCACTGTACATTCAGGATTGCCAGGCAGAACCACAGATTTATTACAGGCACTACATTTCCCATAATGCCCCAGCTTCTTTTCAAACTCTTGAGTAGCTAACGTTTTCATTCAAAGCCAGTTTCTATCGGTTTTTCGCAAGGAGTAATTGGACATCCTGAAATATTTAAAAGAAAGTCAACCATGGCACAGACATATTAAATAGCTCATAGCCTTATGTCTTGGCGAGACACTTAAAACTTTAAACTTTAAAAATTCTTAATTCTCAGCTATAGCAGAGTAACGCCCACTTTAGTGTTAAATCACTCAATCTGGTGTCCAACAGGCTTATTTTTATGCAAATTCTGTGCTCCCCAGTAAAACAGATAGTTGTACATCTAGAAGTCATTGAATAGTTGCATCATCTGACATTTAGAATTGGTATGCAAAAATGGCTAGAAATAAATTATTTTGATGTACAAAAATGTTGCTCCTGGACGGAAAATATGCGTCATCCCATTGACCCTGTAGCAGGGCTTATCTTAACTTCACAGCTATGCATTATCTACAGATGCACACGTGGGGGCAGTATAATGCAGTGAAACCCATCAGGCTGCTACCATAGGGTCACATATTGTCTAGTTCGTTCATCAGAAATGGGCTGATCCAGTTCTAAATTCCGCCTAGACTCTGAAGCTCATATTACTCTAAAGCTCATTGGTGCCTTAGTTAAGGTACTGAACTATAGACCTGAAGGTCGAGGGTGCAAGTCCCAACATTGCTGAGCTGCCACAGTCACAACTGTTTGGAAAGTACCTTGTAAAACGTGTGTCGGTTGTAAGTGACTCTGGGTAAGGGCGTCTGCTAAACGCTTGAAATGTACACATCATAAGAAACATCTAAACGTATGAGCATAATCTCAGAAACTGTTAGACCAAGAGAACCAAGAGGATGAGTCATATTTCAGTAGCTGTGAGTCATCACTTGAAGTTGAACTAAGGAAACGTTTTTAATGAATAAATATTAATTCATTTGGAAGATTTCAGCTCATGTTGCTTGGTGGTAAGAGCCACCTGCTAGAAAAGCAATTCCTTAGGACCTAGGTTTGAGCCCAGGGCTGGGCTTGCAATTTGAAGGCAGTTACAGGGCCCTGAAATGTACTGGCATCCTATCCAGAGAGCACATTTGCCTGCACCCACAAGTTACATGATAGCACCCTGACCAGGATAAGCAGGTTCCAAGCTGAACTTTAATATAGCAGGTGTTTTTGGTCCAAGTGGCTTGCAATCAATACACAAATACAGTCCAAGCAACTGAGGGTTAAGGAGTGCTTAACAGTGGCAGCTTGGCATTGACAGGACTTGAACCCTTAACCTTCTGGTCAATAATCCACCACCTCAACCAATAAGCCACCAATAATGATGATAACAAGTTGTAGCAGTCAGGTTGTACAGTGCATTAGAAGAAACGTCCTTCTGTAGGCTTTGCTCAGGTGGAACCATTGTAGGTTCTCCCCTAGAGATCTTCCTCTAGGTACTTCTGCATCCCCAAGACATGCAGCTGGTTGGACTGCCTACTGAAAATTGCCTGTCCCTAGGTTTTAATGAATAAACATGTAATACCATGAGATGACTCTGGACACACTTTGACTTTACTGAGGTTCCTGGCTTCTTTAACCAGTCTTCTTTAACTGGACATCAGTGCAAGATCATAATACACTACCCTATTTCATCTGGAGCTCCCTGCAAAACCTGCTGCAGTGCAGTGTCTCACCTGGACATCCAGAGGCTTGGGTAGACAAAGACTTGAGAACTTAATCTGAGACTCTGAAACTTTCTGCCTTATGTATCTCAGAGAGTTTTTCCTTGCCACTCTCACCACCTGTTTGCTTACATTGGGTTGAAACTGGCTACTTTTTGTAAAGAAACTGCCTGTTAAAAGTTCTATAAAACTTAAACTGAGTTGGAAATGGAGGGACACTGTGGTATAGTGGTTAACATTTTTGAATCACAGCTCCAGAAACATGGGTTTGAGTCCAGGGCTGGCAGCTGCCTGTGTGGCATTTGCATGTACTCCCTGTGTCAATGCGAGTTTTCCCAGGATACTCTGGTTTCTTCTTAATTTTCAAAGACATGTGTTGGTCTACTGTCATTTCTAAAGTGTCCTAATGACAGTATGTGTGTATGTGTCTGCATGTGCCAAGCAATGGGCTGGCACCCTGTCTAGGGTTGGTTATGGTGACCCCGGATTGGATTGAGCAGGTATGGAAAGTGAATGAGTGAACGAGTGAATAAGGCAGTTACTGCAAATACATTATATTCATACCAGTCTATTTGGTTGCATACTGTGTGTTTTTCTTGTTTGGTGTCCAGTTAGCATAATACATTCCTAAATGTGTAGTAGTCTCCTTCTCAGTTTGATATGAACCATATGTAATGTTGAGGGAAATTATTGACTGGAAATTATTGTTATAAATACGTCACTAATATCAAGCAAAAACAATCGTGCTTAATATTTCCAGTGTTAGCAAGCATCCCTGAGCTCAGGGGTGCCGAACACGTGCACGCGCAGGAAGCAGCCCAGGCACGCGCATGCTCTCAAGCTTGTACCAGGAACGAACGCGCGCAGGAACGCGGGAGCGCGCATTGTTAAGGCAGCAGCGGAGAAGCGTTTCGTGCTGCGAGTGGCGCGCAGTGTGGTTTGCTGCAAAGTGCTTTCTCTGCCGCGCATAGCTGCATTTAAAGTTTATTTCATATTTTAACAGATAAACAGCCTTGGAGACGCCGAGCCGGAGGACGCAAGGTCAGTACGAGAGCTCTGTATATTCTTGCTTTTGGTTTAACGGAGCGGAGTTTGACATAAGGACTTACATTGTTGCTATTGATGGTTGGCGGATTGCTCTGCGGCTAACCGCTTCACGAGCTGCGGTGAAAGGCTCCTGCTTGAGGGTTCCTAGTAAATGCATGTCTTAATTTTCAATTAATCCTTAATGATAGACTGTTTTATATTAACATTAAATGTAGATTTCATTTGTATATTGAAAAGATGTGAGGGAATTGGTTGTTAAGACAATAACAAGCCCGGGGTCTGAACGCCGGCTGTTTCTGTTGTCATAAAGCAAAATAAACAGGTCCGCATTACCGAATTACAAAGGTCTTAGTTAGTGCCCCAGTGGTTTCTTGTTTTACAGGGGTAACCCTAAAGGTTCATGGTGAAGTCCACAACAGGGCTGTTTCCAGGTAGAACACACATAAATAGTGGGCTCCCAAACCCTTTAAGGATCATACGGAGCAGCGTCAGAGGTTTTTCATGGACCTTTACATTGGTATCTTAGAGGGTTCCTCAGGTAAAAACGGTTCTGCCTTCCGAAGAACCCTGAGTGAACGTTTTTATAAATGCTGCAGACCGGTTCATCATCCAAATACCTCTATTTCTCCAGGTTCTTAGTATTAACCAAACACAAGATGTTTAGCAGTGCACACTGTCATACTCCATATTTCTGCAAGAACTTGGGGAACAAACTTTGGGACTGATAGTATCCATTTACACACAGTATTGGGATGAAGGCAGGTGGATCGGGTTTTTTGTCCCTCTACTGTAATCCTTAAAGGTCTAATATAGAACTCTACATCAGAGCTGTTTTCAAATGGAGGACCTATATATAGGGACTGTGGTGATCTAGCAGTTAAGATACTGCACTATGGAGGTATGGATCAAGTCTCACCTCTGCCGGTCTGTCTCTGTTGGGTCCCTGAATTCACAATTGCTTGGGTTGTATCATTTGTAAGTCGCTCTGGATAATGGTGTCTGCTAAATGTAAATGTAATCATGCAAATCTCCCTTGAGAAATGGTAGACTGGTCCATCATCAGTGTGCTGTGAGAGATGACTAAATACCTGAATGATCTTAGTCCATGGTACTTTTTCCGCCCTTAATATTTACTTAAAATTAAAGCTTATACCATCTTAGGACTTAGGCTGTATAAGGACTCGAGGGCCCAGCAGTGGCAGCTTGGCAGTGCTGAAGTATTGGACCTTCTGGTACATAGTCCAGTACCTTAACAGTTGCACCACCTTATCAGTTGCATATACTATTTTGTACTTGTTCATAACTGACAGAACAAAATTTGGGGTTGCTATACCTTCCTCTAACACAGTGTTGAGTCCATCGGTGGGTCTTGGTTCTTTCTTGGTAACCTTTAAAGGTTTGTTATAGAACCCAACATCAGAACTGCTCCTATGTGGAACCAGAATAGTAGTACCAAATACCATTAAAACCATATTAGGATTTTGGTTCACAACACCTAAGATACCAAGGACCTTTCTCTCTCTTACATGACTCTTTATTTTAGATTTTTCATCCAAATAGCCTTTCAGACACCATTAATTTCTGATAGTGTGTTGACTGTTTCATCATCAGTGTGCTTTTAGTGAGGACTAGATACTTTAACTCCCTTAGTAAATCATACCAAGAACTCCTGTCAACTTACTGTTAGCCAAACACCACCATTGTTTATCAGACTGCTATTTTAGGCTAGTCTAAATGTATTCAAGAGCTGAAGGATCAAACTTTGGGGTCGATATGGACCACAATCACACACAGCATTGGTACGGTGTCAGGTGGATCGCGAACAGAGCTGTGTTTATAGGCTATATACGTCATTGGGGTTTTTTTTTGTCTCTGTATTATTTATTAACATTTGGAAACCACAAAGCTTTTGGTTTGACTCTGCCACGTTTGTTAATTTGAGTGGTCTGCAGAATTCAGGCTTATTTGAGCTATAAAACATAACAAAGCACATGCATGTGAAATCCTAAAGGTAAAAATAGCATATTTAGGATCAGTTGTAGGGCTGCTCTGGTTTTGATTGTAAAAAATCAGCAGTTGGGAAAGCTATTTAGATGGGACTTTGGAAAAGCAATCCTGTTTTTATTAGCCTTGGAAAATGCTGGCCATTCCCCGTTTTGGGCTCGTGCCCTTTCCTGTTCACGAAACGAATTCATCAATAAGAGCTCCCTCAGTTATTTAAAACCCACCGTGACGGCAAAAGCAAGCAGAGGCTTTTTTTTGGGTCATGGTGTTTGATTTCAGATAAACATTAGTTAGTTCAAAGCTTTGTTTGATTTCTACATAACCTATTTCTGTTGAGTAAGTGCTGCATGGCAATGGTACTTGTTGTGGTCATGGCATTGGCTTGCTTTAATTCAGGAAAATGGGAACAGTTCTAATTTAAAGTTCAGCTTTTCCCCTATGACGAAAGTTTTTGAGAATGTGGAAAAAAAAAAAAAGAAAAAAAAAAACGATTTCAGTTTAAGCTTCAACTGAGGCAGTAGCCAGGTTTTTTTTCGGTAATGAAATACCAAAACAATAGCTATTTTTTTTAACACTTCATGCAACTGTTTATATGGGTTGAAAATAATCATGGCAAAAACTTTTCCCAATCACGATTACCAAAATTCCAAAAAAAAGTACTTTTCAGGACTTGTGGTGAAAATCTGTTGGTTTTAGTTCTCCATTATTTGTACAGAAATCTCGATTATTGAAAGGGTTCAGAAACTTTGAAGCCCACTGTACCAGATTTATTATTCGTTTTTGCAGAATGCCATTATTTAGAACGACGATAAACTGTTACCTCTGAAACCCAAGCAGTTGTGGGGTGAGAGTCTTGCTCAAGGACCCAACAAGGGCAAGCTTGGCAGAGGTGCTATTCGAACCCTGGACCAAAGTCCATTACCATAACTGCTTAAAACCATCACAGTTCCTAAATAATATTACACTGTGTATAGACCAAAAATGACATACAAATCCATGGGTATTAGTAGGGGAGTTTTGCCACCCGCCTTTGCTGCTACAACAGTTCTTCTAAATGGGCTTGATTTTGGGAACCTGGACTGTGGGGTTGGGCTTCTGAAGTTAGCCAATACGCCCTGATATTCACTTTTGGCATTACAGTGCATTTTCAAAGTGTCCTGGTGGAGTTGAGGTCAAAGGTCTGCACAAGAAGGGCAAGTTCTCAAACAAAGTTGGGCAAATCAATTCTCTGTGGAACTTTTGTTTTAAGGGCAGAAAAAGAAGGAAGAAGAGAAAGGAGCAAAGTCGATATAAACTGTCAATTGGTGTCATATTGTAGAGACACGGGGGTATCAGTAACAACCCATTGTACTGCAAGTCTTTGTTTATGGAGAATCCAGAAAGTTTACTTGATGTTGTGAATGTGTTTCAAGCGAGTGTTGCTGAACTGGGCCCACAGGTTCCAGTAATTATAAGGAGTGTCCCCAATCTTTGTCTGTGTTAGTGGAGTTTGTTTTGGTTTTTGGTTTTGGTTTTGTATCTGTATGGAGGCTGCATTGGTTCATTCCCCAGCAATATGTGATGGGGATGCATGTAGTTCTGTCGCCTTCAGAGCTTCAGCTACCCCGGGTTCGAAATCCCAAATAAGGCCTGCTGCCTTGTGTGGGAGTCTGCCTGTTCTTTCTCTGTCTGTGTGGATTTCCTCTGGGTACTCAAACCCGTGTTGGGGCCAACTGTTTGCCTCCAAAGTGTCCCTGAGGGAGTGAGTGACCGACCCTGCCTGTGGTTGATTCCTGGTCTTGCGCCTGATGCTGCCAGTAAGGCCCCCCTTGAAATCTCTGAAAACTGGATTTAAGCAAAGTCTAGAAAATGACTGAGTAAATGAAGCTGTGACTCGATGTAACTCCTGCTTAGTTGAAATGAAATTCTGCAACCCCTGCACTTTATGGATAACACAGTGAAAGTGCACCACTGACCTTCACCTTGTGAGCCCATCTCAGAGATGGAACCCTGTCAGGAACTGCATCTGCCTCTTACCTCTGCCTGACCTGCAGAAGCTGTATTTAGCTTTATATGTCGGCCTAACCAACATTGTGATGCCTGAAGGCGTCTTGTTCTGTCCCTGAATGTGTAAATGCCATTTCTCTCTTTGAGGTTTACCAGCACTGCGAATATCAGATCTTAGTGGTTTATACACCCACACAAGAGTCTGTAAACAAAGCACTAGAAACTACAGAGATAGGAAGACAAACATTTGTCAGTCTACCATTTATGAGTAAGATATGCATGCTATTTCTGGAGCTGTTCAACAAGTGAACATTTTGCACCTCATCCTGGGAGCCGGTGAGGATGAGGTACCTTAAGAACCTGTTACTCGCCACCACTGCAGTGATGATTGCCGTGTCGAACATGTAAAATGATATAATTTACTTTAACATTATACATGCTATTTATACTAGAGATGCAGCGATTGATCGGCCGGTGACCGGAATCAGTTTCATGTAACAGATTGTATTCATTTAACGTACATTCGTGCTCTTGTAACACAGCTAGACGCACATGAACAGCATGGTACTTTGACTAATGTTAGTTCAGAATTCAGTTCATATGTGTCTGGAGTACGGCTGCAACAACGAATCGATAAAATTGATAATAATCGATTATTAAAAGTGTCGACAACGAATTTCATTATCGATTTGTTGTGTCACATGGTTTATGTGTCCCTCGCCTTATCATATCCGCTTACGTTACTTGCGGCACTTCATCAACGCTGGAAAAAAAATACGAGCGATTGAACGGAGCTGGTTCAGACACGGAATCTTCAAAATAAGTTAGCGTTAAGAATTAAATAAATTCTATAAATGAAACATGACCGACGCAGAGAAGAAGGTTCGGCTTAAGACCTCAAAAGTGTACATGTGAAAACATGTTGTAAACATGCAAGAGTTTTGCACAAAAGTGATCTGACGGGTGCTGATACAAAGCCCTCGAAACGGAAAAAAAATGAAAACATTTTGCTGTCACGATGAGGATGAAGGGAGCTCAGCAACAGCGCAAGTCACCACAAAATCCCGAGTTTGTTCCGTTTTGAAGTGAGGAAACGTAACGGCGCACTCGCACTATGCGAACCGGAATAACACGGTTGATTCTGTTTAGCTGGATAATGACAGTGATGTAGTTAACAGAGATATCCTATATTGGCCAGGCTAGCCAAGTCCTATTTATGCATTCCTGCTACTTCAACACTGTCTGAGCGTCTATTTTCTGCGGCAGGAAATATAGTCTCTTAAAAGAGAGCCAGCTTTAGCCAGGAGCATGTTGACATGCTAACATTTTTGGCTTGCAATGCAAAGTTCCTAAAGAAAGAGCGTGAATGAGTTGTATGTAGTGTTTGCATCAAAGATGCACTTATTTTTCTTTATTATTTAATTTGTTATTTTAATTTATTAATAAATTTAATTTATTACTATTCATTTATTGTAAGCACTTATTTGCTCTGTTATTTAATGTTATATTTCTGAATAAAGACATGGAAAGATTGTTTTTTTTTTTAACCCGATTCATCGATTAATCGAAAAAAATAATTGACCGATTAATCAATTATTAAAATAATCGTTAGTTGCAGCCGTAGTCTGGAGCTTTAAATGCAGCTCTGTCGCTCTCCTACTTGTTTCCCGGTCCCAACGTTTAGCACGTGGCTCGATGGTCTGTTTATTTATGGGTTTTTGTGCGTCTGTGATCTGTTTTGGGTGTGTATGTATTTTTATTAGGGATGACACTTTTCCTACCGATACCTTATGTTCAAGTCTCCGCCGATACCAAGTACCAATACCAACTCTGTCTAACTGAACTACTCGAAAGGTGCCGATAAATCCTGATATTTATAGTGTTCCACTTTTTATAGATTGGCATACCTTTATTTTGGTAAAAGCAGTGCTCTGTATCCCAAATAAGATGTAATAAGCTTGAATTAATAATATTTACTGGTTGAGTTTGAAAAGTTTTAGAGCCATGAATGAATACATTTTGTCGAAATGCAGTAACAAGCACAAATAGGCAAGAATTATCTTATTAAGCTTTATAATTGTTGCTTATATTTACATTCAGCCACCCTTCGAAATGGTGGCGTTACAGATTTCACATCTCAAGTGTGACATAATCCCACAGTTCTGTCAGCTCGGGTAAGCTTCGTCTAGTGGCGCGCATGTGCGTCAGTACCCGCTTCATGGTATCGGAGCTCTCTATTGTAAGTGTCAGTATCGGCACCGATACGGTATCGGTGCAACACAAAGTTTTATTAGTTATTAGGCGCTCACAGTGTGTGTTTTTAATTGTGTTGTACCAATTACGCCTGGGATTTTAGCATAAGTGTGTGTTTGTAGTGCATTCAGTGTCGTACAGTATGTATGACTTACTGTTTTGGTTGGTGTACGTTGCTACCTGAGTGGGATGAGTTGCAGTTCAGCACCTTTGCTTGTACTTGTACCCTTGCACTAACTGGTAAAAGGCTCTTATCAAGGCTGTAATAAACTACAATTTGAGCAAGTTTGCAGTGTTTAATGTTTTGTGGACATTGCCATAAAGCTAAAGCTATTGAGAGCATAGAGCCATGTGCAAGCCAGCAGCCCTTCCTGTCTTTCTGCCACTTATAATTATTAGACAGAAATAAAGCTGGTATCAGCCAAAATCTGATGGCTGTCAGTGGTCTGACCATGCATATAAACACGCATTGAGAGGCAGTAGTGATTTCAGTGTGCTATGATCATGATGACCTCACACTCGGAGCCAAAGTCAAGTCCTTCCATCTGTCTCGTGTTTTTAGAGCCTCCACGTTGGCTCCTGCTCAAATTCTGAAATGGGAGCCACATGGCAGAGTGAAACTCCTGCCTTTTGTGTTGTTTGTTCATTTAAAAATAGTCTTGTCTTTGTCTCTGTCAGCTGGATGATGGAAGGTGTCGCTCAGCTGCTGCTGTTCTGCCTGTCCAAAAGACAAATGAGTTATGCATCAGTAATTTATTTATTTCTTTCTTTTTATTTCTTTTTAAATGAATTCAGCGTCTGTAAAGCCACAGTCACACGACTTTTGTGAGCGAAATTTCACTAGCGAACTTGCATTCATTTCTGTGGAATTCGCTGCGGTGATTGATTTCTCACTTGATAGCGCTACATTTATGGCATTTAGCAGACGCCCTTATCCAGAGTGACTTACAGCTGATACAGCCTTTCAATTCCAGCAGTTGTTGCCCTTGCTCAAGGACCCAACAGTGGCAGCTTGGCAGAAGTGGGACTTGAACTCTGAACATTTTTTGGTCCAGAGTCTAGTACCCTAATTGCTAGGCTACCACAGTCCCATGCTACTGCTTTGGCCATGGTGACCTGAAGGGATGGGGATTTGTACGGTAGTACTGTTGAGCCAAAATGGACAAATTGTATTGCAGATGTAATTGTACATGTGTGTAAGCCCTCTTTCTCCTCCGAAGCAGAAATAAAGCTAGTCGTACTCCTCTCCAATGCTTCCTCATCCTCTCCGCAGTATTTCTAGCTAAGGCTATGCTGAGCACACCAAAATGGACGGCTGTTTGCATTGACAATCTTGCGGCATCAGCAACCTGCCTCGGTCCTTCCTACGCAGAGCCACTCAAACTGCGAGTGTCTGGTGTGACCATTGCTGAAAACTGTCCCTGTCAATGGTCCGACCGCTTCTGGTTCCATGTGGTTCAATCCATAGAAGTAGTGTTATGACCAACAGAAAGCATTAAAGTCTTCCACCTGCTTGTCTTTTCCTTTGTCTCAGATTTCAGAGTCTCCATTCACAATACACGAATGCGAGAAACCACTTTAGGTTGGCATTTAGTGTTGGACGTTTTGATTTGTTTGTTTACTCCTGGTAGGATGTGTCTAGAGCCAACTGCAAGTGCATAATGATTACTTCAAGGATAGAGATAAGTCAGGGACATGGAGAACTGGCTCCCCAGACACAAGCAGTTGTACATTGAGAAAAACAAGACCAAATAAAAAGCTACATGTCATTATATCGTAAGTCGAGATGAGCGGAATTGGCCGGTTTTCAGTGTGATCGGCCGATCAGTCTCATATAATCGATTCTGTTCCGGTCACATTTAGCCTACAATTGTGCACTTGTGGCACTGACTGCAGGTTGCTCGAGTGTTAGTTTCCCAGTCCCAATGTTTAGCGTGCGGCTCGATTGTCTGTTTAGTTTTGGGTTCTTGTGTGTCTGTGTGATCTGTTTTGTGCGTGCATGTTTTTTTAATATGTATTAAAAGCTTATAGTGCATGTTTTTAATCGTGTTCTACCATTTGTGCCTGGGATTTAGGGTGCTTTTACTGCACTCAGTGGCTGTAGGATGTTATGACTCACAGTCTGAGTGAAAGTGCAACCAGAGCAGGGTGAGTTGCCATTCAGTGTCGTTGCTAGCACTTGCACTAACTGGTAAAAGCCTCTTATCTAGGCTGGTAATAAGGTACAATTTGAGCAAGTTTGCACTAATAGATGTATTGTGGCCAACAAAAAAAGCTAGTAAGAAATAGAACCAGGTACAAGCCAACAGCCTCTGCTGTCTTTCTTTAGCAGTTGTTTCAAGATGCTGTTCTTTCTTTGACAGAAAGAAAATTTGAATCGGCCAAAATCAGAATCGGCCGGTCATATATTTGAGAAATCAGAGTCACTCAAGGAAATTGACATCAGTGCATCTCTAATTATAAGTATAAATGGATTATGTAAAACTTAAAAAAAAAAAAAAAAAGGGCAGAGTGGGGAAAATCAGACAGGTGGTTCAATGTTTTTTGGCAAATGTGGCACAGTTTAAGAGCCTGACCTGTTCAGACTGGTGGTGGGTAGACATCATGTTAAAGTATGTATTTGGGCCACTTTGTCCTGAAGTGTGGACCAGGTAGCGAGAACATCCGATGAAACTCCACATTCTCAATCCCTCCAACAAATCTCTTTTCAAAAATCAACCAATATATCCTCTCCAGATGGCAAGAAGAATTAGACAAAGAACAGATCAACAAACATCATGATATCTAACCTAAAATACCAAAACCGATCCCAAGTGATAGATTCATTCAAACAATCCTCACAAAATTCTGCACTGGGCACGCCAGACTCTCACATGGATACCTAGTTTCAGGAAACAACCAGCCAAGATGCTCACTGTGCCCAGACCTGTTAACAGTTAAACACATTTTCATCAACTGTCCAACCCTGAACATAACAAGGGAAAACTTTTTCAATGAGACCACCCTCAAAGATTTGTTCAGAAACCCAAGCCCAGGGAAGATATTAAACTTCTTATGAAACCTCAAAATAAAACAGTTAGTAGTTCTCACTCCAAAACAGTAAAGGCCATAAGTAGCAGAACTCACTGGTCCTCACTTGACTTTCCTCTGTCATTTCAAATGGCACTGAAATCTGTCTTTCTACATGTGGGTTTCTGACATCTCTGCACATTAACGAGCGCTGAAATAATCTAGTTCTAAACCTCGGACAGCTGCAGTGTCTTGGCAGGAGGGCAAATCTATTATGTCAGGGCAATTGAAAGTCTGCAAGCCTTTGATATCTTTCCAAAGCCACCTCTAGCTTTGTATATATGGATGCCGAAGGAGACAAATCCTTGCTGAATGAAGCATAAAGAACATTCGGAGGGTTATGGTAGTGTGTAATTGTAGTTCTCTATCTCAGACGTGTAACTGTTTTTGTTGGGATTTCTGAAATGTGCCTAAACATTGAGCAAAAATAAGATTCAAGATGTTATTCACAGTTTTCCCATTTATAACTGGACATGCTGGCCTGTGATGTAGAAGGTAAGGCAATGTATTACAGACATTCATAAGTAATTGAGGTTGATTGTGTTGAACAGTTGTCTATCTCTGAGAGCAGCGTTAATGCTTTGGACTTCAGAACAACATGGATGGGGACCCAACATTTCTAAATGGGTCAAGCGTAAATGTTGCAACTAGTAATGATTGTGTTTTGTAGGGGTGTGCAGGACTAACAAAATATGATAGCTTGATATTTTGTAGGATTTTATCGATAACGATAATTAGATGATACTTTGCTTTTCTTCACTGCAGGTTTGCCCTTTTTTTTTTTAGTGCGGTCATTGGCACCATCACGTGGAGTCATGAAGTAGTGACTCCAGTAAGTGAAATTGGAGAGGGACTCTGTTTAGAGCGCTTGCCCTAAAGTAAAAACTGTAATGCAAAAATTGCAGGAGGTTTCACATTTTGCCACAACGACAGATTTATGGTCAAGCGGGGCATCTGAGACATATCTGTCCTTGATGGTGCATTTGATCGATGAAGTTTTTCATAATCTTCATATTCTGCATGATGGTTAGTTTGCAGATGGTGAAATAAGTTAGTTGTTGAGCTGTCTTTAATGACAACCAATTTCCAACACAATTTGCAGCTTGCCGTCTCAACATTTGTCTTTTCAAAGTCAAACCACCACCACGCCAGTGAGCATGAGTGAGCAGTTAAATCTAACGATGTAGACTCCGAGGCTGGTGGTGTCTGTATTTTGTCTCCTGGTGAAGTTTGTTCACTCATGTTTAACTTCAGCCATTAACTTACAATTCTTGTTCAAGGATCCAACAGCTTGGCAGAGATGGGATTGGAACCCTGGACCTTGTGGGTCATGGTCCATTGCCTTAACTGCTAGGCCACCACAGTCCCCTTGTGGGATAAACTATGGCCAGGAGGAGATAAAGGTGGTACCCCATGCATTTCAGAAGGTCTTATATGGGTGTCAGTGGCACTGATGTGTGCCAGGAAAACATTGCCACCTCTGGATTGTATTGTTTTTGCCAAACATGATGGCTCCATGGACACTGGTAGCAAATGCCGATCCAACGCATCAGCATGATGCACTAGGAACATTTGTCCATAATTAATTTAATAATCCAGTTTTGATCATCCTGTACTCACTGGAGACTTGCTTTCCAGTTCCAGGACAGCGCTGGCATCCATCATCGCTGTTAATTGAGACTAAATCTGTTATGTGATGACGTACATGTATGAGTTCATACCTGATTTGCTTGGTCGGTTTGCTTTCACTTTGATCCTTCTAACCCACAAGCTGTTTTAGTCCAGAGGGCTTTTGATTACAGTTAATGCTTTCGGCATCAGTATTTGTTAAATGTATCGTCTATGGGACTGGAAATTGGTTTTGCCTTAAAAGCCAAAAAACTCCTTTTGGGGGATACTACCGCCAGTTCACTGATGCCTTCACTTGCCAGGTTCCAAGACACTAAGGTCCATTTCGGTGTTTAAGCAAACACTAGCTGTTGCTGGAAACTGTGCTCTGCCTGATCTCTGCTACATGCTGCAGTCACATGACATGACTTGCTGGAATGTCCAATTGGAGTGAAGGTGTCGGGTATACCTAATAAACCAGGAGATCAGTGTAATTATTTTCTGGAATATGGGCACTCCTGCATAAAAGCTTGAAATAACTTCCTGTCAGTACATGAGCAGGCTTTTCCATTGGTAATGCCATGAACGTGCTAATCAGTTCCAGGCCTTCTTGGTCTGACATTATCGTCACTGCTCAACCAGACGTTTAATCCATTTGCCATGTTGTAACTAGGAGATTCGTGTAAGGGAACCCTTCACACAAGCTACTAAGAGTTTTATGGTCAGCACCCTCTAATCGTGTCCAAGGGTTTATACTGCATTGTGAATCAGTAGCCTACAAGACTAATGGAGGTAACAAGTAAGAGGCTTTGGCTTCTAATTCGGAACTTTGCATTCTGTCAAGAGCTTCATCAGAGTCTTCGGTTTTGATCTTAAATGGCCTTGCTAGGGTTACCACAGAAATTAGTAAAATGCTGTACTTGTTCTTAATCAAATTAAATCACCTGCAGAATCTCGTCCAATGATTGTTTCTTTAAAGAATGTCTGTTTTCTCTACATTCTGCAGTTAAGTACGATTTCTCCTTTCTTTCTCTACTGACAAATGTAACCAAGAGTATGGTCCGTAAATAGCCAAAATACGTGCAATGAAATGGCAATTAAAATCCCTAAAACCACAGGATCCTACAGAATCGGGTTACTATTTTTGAAGTGCATTCTCAGGACTGCAGTTGACACTGACGGTGGTGTGGTGTGTTAGTGTGTTTTTTGCTAGTACTGTTTGGAATTCAGACACAGCAGCAGTGGCTGCTGGAGTTTTTTAAGCACTGTTTTATTTCACTGTAATTGTGATTCACGACACTGAGTTCACAATTCATTTGTAATCATGATTATTCAATCTTGTATTCGATAAAAGTGAATTTTCTTTCTTTTTTATTTCTGAAATGTAAAACAATGAAAAACTTTTTAGATTTAGAAGTTTTTTTAAGCAAAAAAAAAAAAAACCCTTTAAATCCCCCTGCAATTAAGAGGAATTAGACACGGAGGTTTTTAAAAATTGTAAACAAAATGTTCTATTGTAGCTTCACCCTATCTTAAATAAACGAGTAAAGTAAACCTTACCAAGATTTTGGACCATAAGGCGCACATTAAATCTTTCATTAAACAGTGCGCCTTTAAAATGCAGTCGCGTCCTAATGTACGTGCCATTCTTGTTGAGCCTTTCCTGACCTAGAACCGATTGTAGATGGTACAAGACGGCAACTCATAAATCTTCCAAAATGTTTTTAGCACGGCCTTGGTAAGTTACGAAAGCTTACGGGGCCAACCGTAGTGCCGCAGCATCGCGGAGTAAATACGGTATGTGCTTCAGCATTAGCGTACGTGCATTCATTCATTCATTCATTTCATCATTTTTCCGAAGCGGATTTCAAAACTCAACGGCTATCGGTCCACGCAGTACAAAATGGGACATAGAGCAGCTGCGAGAGAATTCAACATTAACGAATCAATGGTACGGAAGTGGAGGGAATGAAGCAAGAAGACGGGCCCTGCCCGCCCAGGTAAAGACCAAACTGAGCTTCTGACGGAACTTAAGAGTTTTTGTTTCATTTTCATGCGCCTTAAATAACCCGGGTGCGCTTTATGTATGAAAATAGATCCGTTAGCAGCCGATCGTTGATATTGCGGTCTTATAACCCGGTGCGCTTTTGTAGGCCGGAAATACGGTACTTTTTTATTTCTCAAGAATAAAACATTCAAAAAAATGGGTACCTTTTTTTTCCTGGATAAAATTGGAAAAATAAAATTTGAAACAAAAATAATCTTCTTTAAATTAAAGGAAATTTAGGAGTTTTACTGAGAACGGAGGTTGAGAGTTATGATGTATGTTTTGTTTGCTCTCTCTGGTGTTCAGAAAAATGCAGTTGTATTTAGATGCCGTATTAAGCAAGGAATGCATATCCAACTCTGCGATGAACATTAACATTTTTCGCATCTTTACACTAAAATAAAAGAGCTATCATTTGTAAATGTAACCATTAAAAAATACATGCTGTGTTCTACAACTGTAATGGTCATGTGGTTTTTCCTAAGTTTGGGTTCTGACAGTATTGCTCATCGCAGTAACTCAGACGGTAATGGTTTGTTTACATTTCATGATTAATTTCAAGCCTGTTGCAGGAATTGCATGACATGCTGTTGTTTATAAAAATGAGCAGAAGAACATGGATTGGTCTCTGCACAGGCTAAGGATGTATGACCCATATGAGAATTATGTTACTAGTGATTCAGGTGATCGTACGGTTACACAAATACTGATTTTTATACCTTAAAACTTTTTTCCTAAATAATAAACCGGACTTTTTTTCCGGCAACCAAAAAATTAGAAACTGTTTGTTTAGTATCAACACATTCACTGCTTTAAGAATCAACAAATGAATTGTTTTAAGGTCAATCCTGGAACATATGTTTAGCAGAGCTATTTTTATCTTTATATTGCTGAAATAAAAGCGTCCCGGTGTCTGTGGTGAAAGTGAAGAGAGCGATCGCTTGCATGAATGTGTATCCATGTGTTCTCTTACAGTATTGTATTACTTAATAGCATCCCTGTTTAGCTTCATGTCTTACACTGTCTCTGTTTATATTTTTAGCCGGGAGTGGGAGGGGGGTGACCTTGAATTAAGCTCTACTATCCTACTTATGGCCTGACTGTGCACATGCGAGGGTTTGTTTGCGCGTGTTTGCAGACGCTCGTTGCTATTTGTGACGTTTAAGCCATTCACTTGTGAAGGGGGAGAAACCTGAGCTAAGGGAGCAAACAAGAGAAGGTGATGAGCACTGTTTGCAAAGGAGTGCAGGGTGTCCCAAACACATGATTCATTTCACTTAGAGCGTGATGACTCCTCTCATTCCTACCAACAGTGACAGATTATTTAATGAAGACTTTTTTTTTCTAAATTAACATTTTAAGTAATTGTTTATAGACAATGAATAATGATTTAAAACTATTTCATGTGTGTGTGGCACATTTGAAGGGGTGGACTATACGGCCAAAATCCTCTCAACATTTTTAAACTTTATTTCACAGTAAACAGTACACACTCACCGGTCACTTTATTAGGTACACCTTCTTGTTTCTACATGGTGTCCATTTGATCATCTCCACATACCTTATAGAGGCACATTATAGTTCTGCAATTACAGACTGTAGTCCATCTGTTTCTCTACATGCTCTGTCTCCTTTACTTTATGTAATGGTCAGGACCCCCAAAGGACCACCACAGATCAGGCTATTTGGGTGGTGGATCATTTTCAGCACTGCAGTGACACTGATGTGATGGTGGTGATGTGTTAGTGTGTGTTTGCTGGTATTTAAACACCAGAGAGCAGAGAAAGGGGACTTTAAATGTATGTAGAGAAACTACAGACTGTAATTGTAGAACTACAAAGTGCATCTATATGGTGAGTGGAACTGATGAAATGGACAATGAGCATAGAAACAGTGAGGTGTACCTAATAGTTATCAATGACTGTGTAATAATAATGGAAAACAATTAAAAAATGTCTAAAATAATTATTTTGGTTAATCCAATTAATAATAAATTGCTGCTTTAAAGGCACATAATCAGTTTACAAACTTCCACTTTAATTCTCTGGATGTATGTGTGAACGAAAGAGTGTTTCCATGAATGAAGCTGACTCTGAGGCTGCTGCAGTCACTCAGCTGCAGACTCTGTATGTGAATATGGTTAATTGTATTGTTTGTATCCACAAACAAAACTGTGCATATGGAGGATTATTTGGATCAAATTAATTTAATAATTCAATAAATAATGACACAGTTAAACAAGTAAATTAACACTTAAATACAGTATATGGTGTAAATTTCCAATAAATAAATAATTAAATGGAAATTGAGTGTACATGCCAGTAAATGTTTTATATACACCATGTAATTATTTAATTATATATATATATATATATATATATATATATATATATATATTCTTTCTCTTGTTTGTTCATGCCCAGTGCAAAACGTAATTTTCCAAGATATTAAGACGTAACCTTTTTTGGGTAACAATTGGTAACAAAGGTCTTGAATTTCCTCCATTTGTACACAATCTGTCTGACTGTGGATTGGTGGAGTCCAAACTCTTTAGAGATGGTTTTGTAACCTTTTCCAGCCTGATGAGCATCAACAGCTCTTTCCGAGGTCCTCAGAAATCTCCTTTGTTTGTGCCATGATACACTTTCACAAACGTGTTGTGAAGAGCAGACTTTGATAGATCCCTGTTCTTTAAATAAAACAGGGTGCCCACTCACACCTAATTGTCATCCCACTGATTGAAAACACCTGACTCTAATTTCACCTTCAAATGAACTGCTAATCCTAGAGGTTCACATACTTTGGCCACTCACTACTGTGAAATATTGGATCATTTTCCTTAATAAATCAGTATAATATTTTTGTGTCATTTGTTTAACTGGGTTCTCTTTATCTACTTTTAGGACTTGTGTGAAAATCTGATGGTTTTAGGTCATATTTATGCAGAAATATAGAAAATTCTAAAGGGTTCACAAACTTTCAAGCACCACTGTACATCAAGCTCTTTATTAATGCTTAAAATGCTTAAAATAAAGTTTTATTACGATATGAGCAGGTACTGTAAATACAAACTTGCGTCATTCTTCTTGTCACGAATCCACCCAATATCGCCTTGTAATTTTCCCTTATACAACATACGTGCAGCAGTATGTCATTCTTTTAAACCACAAAATATTGTGTTTAAATGATTGAGCTGGAAAATCACTGGATAGCCGTTCAGTAAAAGTTCTGTTACCAGAGCTTCTCCGTAGTAGTTCCACCTTTTGTCTTAAATAAATCCCAGGGAGGATTTTTTATTTACAATAACAGACTTGATGTATACATAATAAATGCACTTTTCTATAATAATAAATGGACTACTCGTATTACACATTTAGACAGTGCAATGATGTGTGCGCTAAAACACAAGACAAAGCATTTACACAGGTATTCACACCAAGCGATCATATAAGGATGGGAATTGATATGATTTTATTGTTACCCATGTAGTTTGGGGGTGACCGGTGTCTCTGGAGCCTACGAGTGCAGCCATAAGTGCACCATGGGAGGGATGTCAGTCCATGACAGGGGTGGTAAGGGTCACTGTTGCAATTCTGGGAGATGATCCTCTGTTTGGGACTCCTATCTTTCAGAGATGGTCATGGTGCCAGTGTCTGGAACCTGAACCTGGGAAAGTTGATCTGTTGTAAACAAAGGAAAACATCTTAAGGCACCAGCATGATGTTGAGCTTCGGCAGTGTACTGTGTTCGACCGACTACGGTCTCCTAGCCCAGATGGTGCATTATCTGGGAGAGTCTAAAGCGCTTAACATGAACAAACCCTAACATGGCTTAATGTCGTAAAACAATGACCTAGAAAAAACAAATTTCTCTCATTTATTACAGGTTATAAGTCATTTCTACTGCTGGGGCCTGAATTTCTTCCCATTTAAAGCTATTAGCAGTAACAAGCTTAATGTAAAAATGATTACTTTCCCTTTAGATCACATGTTCGTATGATCATTACTAACTGAGAGAAGTTTGGTATTCCTAGGTCATTGCTTTACATTAAGCCACATTAAGCTTTGATGATGTGTTTAGTTGTACTTTAGGTATAAAAACAAATGTGAAAAAAAAATCATATGATATTTTTGCTAGATCAGTCACCAGTGTGAGAATATGACACTGAAAATGTCACTGGCATACAGTCGTCGTGTGTGTAAGTATGAATATGTGTGCTTAAGTGGATCCTGTCATTGTAAATTGATCCCTGAGTTACTGATCTGCTCGTTGCCATGGTGTCCTCATGCATGATTGTGTTACCATGCTGGTACCCTTGGTGCTCGAGGGTATAGCAAAGCTGCAGCTTCTGATTGTGTATCCATCTGAGTGTGTACAGGCGTGCTTGTGCATTAGAAATGATTTGTGGTAGAAATCGATATCTTCTCCCTCACACGTTATGTTAATGACACTGCTCGGAACGTGTGCAGGTGTTGTGTGCGTTTAACAGAAAGGTTAAGCAGAGCTTCTGTTTCTCCTCTTGCAGGTACGCAAGGAGCTGTGAGCAATGTGGATCATCTCATTCTGCGTCTTCTGAATCTCAGCACGCACATATGCGGTGAGTCATGTCTGAGAAGGAAAGTCGCAGTGATTTGGGACTCGCGTCAGGCCAGGTCTATGTGGAGGTGGAATACGATTATGAGTACAAGGCCAAGGACAGACTCGTCTCCATCCATCAGGGCGAGTGCTACATGCTGGTGAGGAAGACGAACCCTGATTGGTGGCAAGTCCGGCGAGAGGACGGCACCAAGGCCTTCTACGTGCCGGCGCAGTACGTACGTGAGGTGCGCCGCTCTGTCGGACCTCCCCCGAAGCCTCGCACGAAACCTCCCGGCATCCTGTCGATCCCCCTTCCCGTCTCCCAGTGCCCGCCGAGCAACGAGAACCTTCAGCAGCGTGCACCGCCGGACATGGTCAGCTTTGGACGTCTGCCCTCTTCCAGCACTCCGTCTCCTTTACCGGAACCGCACACACCACCCTTGCTGCTTAGGGACACCAATCAGAATGCAGGGATGAAAGATGTGCTCGCCGAGCTCGCTCTGCTCAACAACAACAACCATCTCCACGGCAACCCGTCGGCGCTGCCGCGCACCAGGCCCGACTCGCCATCCAAGGAGCCGCCGGGATGCCACAGGAAACCCCCGCGAGTGTTGCCACTGGATACAAACCGATCGTCGCCAGGGAACGGCTCCGAGACGTTGCGTAACGACTCGGAATCCGGAGACGAGCTGAGCAGCAGCTCCACGGAACAAGCGCAGGTAAAAGTCACGACTCACTCTTAAGCCACTCTGGTTATCAGTTCCTCTCTTCCTTTCCCCACATCTGCTCTTTCAAAAGTGTCCTCTCCCCGCTCACTATCAGACTGTTGCTGCAATGCAGTGTTCATTTCTGGTATGTTGCACAAATTTAGCTTTTCACACACGGATGTTTCCCCCCCTCTTCCTTGTACATGGAACATCTGTGCTGTTGTGTGGGAGGCCAGGACAAACAGGTCATGTTTTCGGTTTTTAGATTCTGTTAATGCATCCATCGTATAGCCTGTTTACACCTTGCATTGTCATGTGGTTCATATCCGGATTATATCTGGATATACTTTGGCCGGGGTTTCATTGACACTTTTCACTAGAATGTGTCCCCAGTGTGACCAGATTAGATTACACAAACATTGCTTCCATATCACTTCCCTGGAACTACTGTAAATGTGGTCTCTCACTGGCTAGAAGTCAGTCAGGTTTTTTTACATAACCCACAACCCCAGTTGAGCAAATCTATGGCATCAGTGGCAAGGAAAAACTCCATAAATGTGATGAGGAAGAATACTTGGGAGGACCAAGACGCAAAAAAGGTCTCAACCTCAATTGGCAGCCTAGATTTTATATACAACAAATGAATTAAATGATCTGAATAAGCTATTTACAATCTCCGGCTGCTACATTTGGGACTGTGGTAGCCTAGCAGTTAAGGTACTGGACTATGGACCAGAAGGTCCAGGTTCAAATCCCACCTCTGCCAAGCTGCAACTATTGGGTCCTTGAGCAAGAGGAGCAAGACCCTTAACCCACAATTGCTAGGATTGTAAGACTGTATCAATTGTAAGTCGCTCTGGATAAGGGCGTCTCCTAAATGCTGTAAATGTAAATGTTTAACTGCTTGGCAACGCAAATGTCTAGTCAATGTCTAGTCACCGGAAACTCGGTGCATTTAGAAATGTAGACATGGTCAAGAAGGCTTGCTGAAATTCAAACCGAGCACCAGAGTGGGGAAGGAAGGTGATTTTGAACCTGCACCAAGACGGTAACTTAAATCACATACATCTTATGCATATTAATTACATAAATAGTACTCATTACTGAAGGCACGTCCATAACACGCCTTCCATAAAACACATCACTTGAACTCTACAACTATCCAGGCCATTGAGGCACGCTGCTTGCCCGAAACGGGGAATGCCTCACCCTGGAGGTCATGGTTGTTACAATATTGATGTACAATTTAGCTCATTTAATAATTAGTGATTTATTTTCTTGCTGTCCTTGTTCTTTTGGAAGCACCAATCCAATTCTCCAGTTGATACAGCACTGATATTACAGCTCTGACACCAACATCCTGACATTAAATGAGGAAACGCTGTACACTCTTCAGTTGCCAAGTTATGTGAGTTGTCATTGCTTTATGGTATCCAAAATTTCAGGCCGATTTCTGCCCGGATACTGTTGCTCAGAATCAGTTTGGGCTTCCCTACTCTTCCGATATGCCTTTGCACTGCGTCTGATTCTTGTTTAAAAGGGTAAAAGACACAGTGTGGATCTATTAATGTGTAATATGTATACAATTCTTACATGTATCCTTACTTTGAATGTGACATCAGTTATGTCCCAAAACTGGAACTAGGCAGGCACACTAGGGCAATCACTTGCTGTGTTTCAAAAAGCTTTTAGGAGAACCCTGAACAAGAAAACCTTCACAGCTTTCTTTCTTCGTTTCTCAGCCATTCTGGTCTTCATTTTTTCTTTTGGGTGTTCTGAGGGAACAAAGGGGGTTGTGGGAGGGTAGAAAGTAGGTCATGTCAGGCAGTTGTCCCTTGCACCCCCACTCCAATAGCATGTCAGGGAGACAGACAAAGACAGGAGAGGACCCTGGGACGCGTTGGGTACACTGTTGTGCTCTGAGATTTGTATCAGGCTAATGCTAAGCCATGTGATTATTCCACCACTGATTTATTCAGGCACAGATGTAATTCACCCAACCTTCTCACATGCTGTACTGGACGTCCAAACCCATGTGATATTCACCATTTGACTTACCTGCTCGTTTTTTCTCTCACTCTGTCGCTCAACCCTGGGAAATGGTAGCTCTTATGCTCTTAGAGGATTGCGTTATAAATCTTTCTTCCCCTCCCTGCGTCTTGTTCTGCCTGCCAATGGATTTAGGTTTCGATGGGTCTTCTTGCCATCTTTCCTTCCTTCCTTTCACAAACTTTACCACAGAAACATGAAATGATCAATAACATGCTTAATGGGTGGATCTCCCTGCAATTTTGTGAGGTAAAAGCTCAGCCTGTCGTCTGATTCAAAGTTTGCCAGTCCTTTCAGTCTGTATGTCTGAATAAAGTAGAACTTTAATAATGAAATACTAGAAATTCCTCATAGCTTTGATGTGACTACTATAAAATCATTTTACGTTTGCTGCTTAGCCCTTGCAGTCATGTTGAAGTAATTAAGCAGTGGCATTACAGCAGTCTGTAGCAGAACTATTGGAGCAAAGCAATATGTTGTACATCGCCTTCCAAATTGTCCAGACAGAAAAAAGCATGGCTGAAGTTTTTTCTTTGAGGGCTTCAATTCAACCGGAACAGCCTCGTGAAGCACATTTCGGTCTAGACTGCTTTTTAAACCAGAAGCAGTGCAGTGCAGTGCAGACGGGTTCCTGTTAAGAGGGGTCATTTCAGACTGTTATGGAACCAAGTGCTTAGTATTTCGTTTCGTATCAATTTGGGCAGTGAATGCAAAGATAATCCTGTCTGTTTCTGTAGGTTCTATGAACAGTTACATTCATGTCAAGTCAGATTTATTTATATAGGGCTTTTTACCATGGAGCAGTGGCATAGGTTTCATCTCAACTTTGGCGGGGCGGAACAGGCTTACTAAACGCTAGATGATGTAATGTGCTAATTTGCATATATATGTCGCCTCACGTTCAGAAAGGTTCAGAGGAATCCTTAGCTAAAGCGACTCCATATGAAAAGAAACCCTGCATGTGGAAAGACCTAATGAATGCCATTGTGCCTTCTTTGTAAACACATGGCCCTGATTTATACAGTACACTAATCAAAACCTTTGATTCGACGTACGTTGTGCCAAGTAGCAATCTCTGTAGTGATAATGAGGTGTGAGATGACCCGGGTACTCATTGCACAATATGAAGAGATTCCATGCAGATTTAAAGTGCATGTTGTAAGTTTTGAATAGATTATGTCTGCATGATAAATATTAGTTGGGAAATAAGGGACTGTGCGCCAAACGCAAGATCCTCACACAATTTGAAGGAAGGTAGGGTCAGTGCCATGATTCAGGGCTACTTTGCTGCATAAGGGCAAGAAAAACATGCAGTACTTTGTCTGTCTGTCATTTAAGTATATTATAATAAGTAATAACTGAAGAAATGCTGGTAATTCAGAAGGGTTTCAGGCTTTATATAACTGACATAATGGTGGGATTTTCTGTATTTGTTTTAGAAGGGGCAGCTGCATAGAAACGTGGACTTTGTCCTGCATGTGTTTATTTTTTGCTCGTTTAACTTTGTATGATGTCATTCAGAAGTGCTCATTGTTTCTAAGGATGGATTTTTAGAACAGATGTTATTCTGTAATCTTGCTGCATTTTTGTAGTCTGGTGAGCTTTTTCCTTGTATTCTGTCTTCTGTTTTACCTTTGTGTATGGTCAGCATAGTCTAGCCTATACTTAATTCCCAGTTTGGCCTCAGAAATTCGTGCATTTTGGATGCTTTTGTTTTACTCACAGCAAATTTGAATTTTAAAGGATTGTTTAAATTGTAAAAAAATAAGTAGTGGAGCAGAACAGTGAAAACACAATGTAATTTGAGAAAAATTCCAGAAGAGACGAGGCACGTTTTTTGAAAGTTCTAATCAGGAGTGACATTTGTAAACCAACCTCTAACATCTTCCATTATCAGGTGTACATCTCTACGCTTATGCTGTAAGCCACTTGATAAAAAGTACAATTTGGAATAATAACTAATAAAAAATTGGAAATTACAATGTCCACTCATGATAGAACTCTTCAAATATACCTTTCTCCGGAATTTCCCAAATTATACTGCTCTGTTCTAGCTATTGTTTTACAGTCCAAGCCATTAAGAAACAGGAGTGGTGGAAATGTTGATATGTGATTGTGCAGTCATTCTTGCTGTAGATGACAGATTATTTGACTTTTGAATGGGGATTTTCTCCATTTCTCACTGAATTTGATGAATAGTCAATGAACGTTTGATTTGAAAAGCCATATATTAACTAAGTGGTCTTCTGTTTAAATGTTAATGGCATCTACAGGTATAAAACATTAATTTATATTTAAATATCCACAATATATGCTCATGTACTGTTAGGCTTTAGAAATATTTGACCAGCTAGTTAAATCAGCTAGTTAAATGTATGAGCTAGTTACATGTTACGGAAATGGGAATGCAGCGGATACAACCCCTAGAAACTGGCTTGTCTTGATGCAAGAGTTTTATCACTGACAAGACGTGTACCGTATTTTTCGGACTATAAAGCGCACCGGGTTATAAGGCGCGATATCAAAGATCGCTTGCTAACGGGTATTATGTTCATACATATAAAGCGCACTACGGGTTAATAAGGCTCATTAAATGAAACAAAACTCTTAAGTTCCGTCGGAAGCTCAGTTTGGTCTTTATCTACCTGGCGCAGGGCGTCTTCTTTCTTGGCTTAATTTGCTTTCCTCCACCCTTCCGTACCATTGATTCGTTAATGGTTTGAATTCTCTTGCAGCTGCTCTTATGGTCCATGTTGTACTGCTGCGTGACTGATAGCGTCCTCCTTACTTGTGTTGGAAATCCGCTTTCGAAAATGAATGAATGAATGCACGTACCTAATGCTAAGCATACCGGGAAACACCTTTTTTTACCGTATTACTCCGCTATGCTGACGCATAATACGGGTGGCCGTGAGCGTTCGTAACTTACCAAGCTGCTGTGCTAAAAAAATTTTTGACACAGATTATGAGCGCCGTGTACCATCTACAAATCGGTTTTTTAGGTTCAGAAGGGGCATAACCAGAAATGGTGTAATTTCATACATTTAGGCTGCGACCGCATTTTAAGGCGCATTGTTCGATTTTTGAGAAAGTTTAAAGGATTTTTAAGTGCTGTCCTTATTGTTCTGAAAATACTCGGTAAATAAATTCTCTCACAAATCCTTCCCCTTGGTAAACGAATCCAGTCCGAATAGGGACTAAGGCTGTGTCACTGCCTGAAGAAACTGTATCAGTGGGTGTGTCACATCCTTGGTTCATAATAATAAAAAAAAAGTTAGAATTTCATTCTGAACACAAAACTGTTGAAAGTTTTTTTTTTTTTTTTTTTTTTTTACTTATTACATTTTATTCAAATACTGTCATGAAATGACCACATAGAAAATTGACTTAAATGAGACTTAATTGCAAAATGTTTAGTGTGTGTGCGCATGCTACAGGTTGATATGTCCTAAATCGAATACTTTCATGTACAACTGTACATGAGTGATACATTTGTATTTGTATCTGATGATAATTGTGTGGCTCGCAGTTCAGTACAGTATCTTCCTTCCTGTGCAGACTATGAAGGAGGCCCCTGCTTTTTCTCCTGAGCATTCTTTTCATTCCTACACACACACACACACACACACACACACACACACACACACACCCACACACACCAGCCCAGTCAGGAAACTCAATAAAGCTTCCCTGATCATAGAAAGTACTCATCACACTAATCTAATATTTGCTCATCTACCAAAAATGGCTTTCTCTTCTTTAAGTTCAGTTTCCCACACTTTTACTCCGTTTCCGTGTTGCTGGTAACTTCTACACTACTTGGCCAAAGAGTTGTACACCCCCCCCTCCATTTATCCAAAGAATTTGGCTATTTCAGCCACCCTTATTGCTAACAGGTGCAAAAAAAATCAACCATACAAGACTGCAATCTCCATAGACAATTGCTGGCAGCAGAATGGGCTGTACTGAAGAGCTGAATGAATTTCAGTGCGGCACAGTCATGGGATACCAGGAAGAATGTTCTTGGCTGGTTGTGATGGTTTGTGCTAGGGGTGGGTGATCTGGCAGAAATATCATCTTTTAGTCTGGATCACCATCTATGATATTATCATGATTCCTTTTCATGTTGGCTTTGGAAACAATTTCTGTACTAATAAAATCTAGTTTCACGAAAGAACAGAAATGAGACCACTATAGGAGATAAATTACTGTTAATACTTTAAGTGATTTATTATTTACTCAGATTTTGGTTCTTGTTTAAGCTTCTAACTGTAGTATATGTTAGTTTCACTTTCTGTTTACGCAAAGCAAGGCATTCTGTTTTACCCCCATTTATCCTGGTCAGGGTTGTTGTGGAAAGTCTGGATCCTAACCCAGAATTCAGTGGTTGCTGGCAGAGGTACATTAAGGACAGGGTGCCAGTCCATTGCAGGATTCCTTAAAGGCACCACTTTTTACAGTGCAAGTCTCACCCCATGTTTTAATCCAAACACTTATGAACTATTTCAAGTGGCCTGCCCGTGCCACCAGACTTGCACCTTTTTGGTAGACATTTAATGTGTATCTTTATTCATGATGGATAATTCCCGTTCACTGCACACTTGTTAGTTGTTTACATGTTTCTAGACATATGCAGAGGTGGTGGATGTGGGGAGTGGTTGAGAAGGAGAGGGATTTGAGTTGTTTTGTCATAAGCCGTATTACTGTGTTGCCAAACAAAAGTAATTCTCAGGACCCACCCACTGGGTTGTTATTGGTTTAATTGTGCATCTGTCATGGGACATTATGCTGGACTAATGAGTAGTTTAGTGTCAGGTTGTTAAAATGTCTTGAGGTTGCCATGTTACTGTTTTCAACACATGATGGTTGTTCAGTCTCTCTTTTGAGGCCGATTGTGGAGAATTTCTAATCATTTATCATCAAAAATCACCAATAAAAGGAACCTACAGTGTACAGTGGCATTCTAGGGAATTCATGGCAAGAGTTCGGAGGAAAGTCATTTCCTCTTTCAGCATGATTGTGCTACCATGTATAAAGTTTGTTGTGTTTTGTGAGAAGAATAGACAGGCTGACCGACTTCAGCCCAGCCCAACATCTCTGGGATGTGCTGAAACAAGGACAGTCAGAGTGACAGAGTGAATGCCCATGGTACTGTTCCACTTGATATGGTGTAAGATTGTTCTACACATTTCAGTAAACCCAACACAGCCTCTCGCACACATGTTTGTTTCACTTTCCTGGTGGGGATTTTCCATTGACATAGTGATTACTATAGCTAATTAATGCTACACCTGCTACCTTAGCTTAATCTCAGTAAGCTAGTAGAGATCTTTGTTTTTTCAAAGGCAGTTGCAGTTTCTGTAACAAAAAACAAACAAACAAAAAGCTGTGTTCCACCCATTGGGACCAGCAAAATGTCCCCACAAGGTTAAAAAAAACTCTATCCTTGTGGGAACATTTGGTCTCCACAATGACATATGAATCAGATTTATTTATATAGCGCTTTTTACAATGGAGCATTGTCTCAAAGCAACTTTACAAGTTTAGATTATCTCCTAATAACTACATCCAATCCCAAATTGAGCAAGCCTAGGGCGACAGTGGCAAGGAAAAACTCCCTAGTTCTAGGAAGAAACCTTGGGAGGACCAAGACTCAAAAAGGGACCCAACCTCCTTGGGCGTGAGCAGTATGGTGAAGATATTATATCACATTATTTAAAGGCATTTTCATGATACATGGTGATTGCAGACAAAAATGCATCAGTAGCGACAGAAAACTATTATTCAGATATTATCCTATGTTTAGTATAGCATTGTGTTGGCCTAGTGGTTATGGTACTGGACTATGGACAAGAAGGACCAGGGTTCAAATCTCACTTCTGTCACTGTTGGGTCCTTGAGCAAGGCCCTAGATTTAACTTCTGCTAAATGTAATGTAATTTCACCTTGCCCTCTGTAGTTAAGGTACTGGACTATGGACCCAAAGGTCCAGGATTCAAATCCTGCCTCTGCCAACCTGCCACTGTTGGGTCCTTGAGGCTTGGATTGTAAGATTGTATCACTTGTAAGTTGCTCTGGGTTAGCGGCTGCTAAATGCTGTAAATGTAATAAAACTGGACCAGAAGGTCCAGCGTTCAAATCCCACCTCTGCCACGCTGCCACTGTTGGGTCCTTGAGCAAGGCCCTTAACCCACAATTGCTTGGATTGTAAGACTGTATTAATTGTAAGTTGTAAATGACAAAAATGTAAAATATAAAGTGATTTTTATTCAAAATGTGCGGCACTTAACCCAATTAAACAGAACTGAATTACACTCTTTATATTGAAAGAGGTCAGTGTTCTCGATATCCTCAGAAATGTATCCCGATACGATAAAATATCGTCATATTGCCCACCCCTACCACACACGCAAAGTCATGGGATTTCTTTGTAAATCCAAGCCTCAGTGTCCTGTGAGAGTGTATTGAACATAGGCGTTTACCCTGGCAATAGGAAACATCTAGAATGAACACACATGATTGTACTATTGTGTTGTAACCGGGTAGATGGTGTGATGCTGTCCCTGCATCTATTGTTCTTCTCTGTTGCACAGATGCTTACATATTCTCTTCCTGCACTTGTATTTGTGGTTGAAACTTTGAATGCGTCTTGACGTGAATGCACACAGCAGGGAGGGTAAGTCGCACTCTTCTCTTTGCACCCACTATCTCTCATGTTGATACCGACTTTAACAGCTGCTTCCATTTAATCTTCCTTGGCTCTCAGCAGTACCTGCTAGTGTAGGTGTGGATGATATAATAAGCCTTGTCACTCAGCCTTTAGAGGACGTGTTAAGCTGTAGATTGCGCCGATTGTTTAGCTGATCATCCATTCAGACTTGGTGATACCAGTGAGGAGTGATTACATCAGGTGTATTCTCCACATTTTTCAATCTAATCTCTAACAGCTGTGTAGTGTAGTGTGTATTCAATTAAGCACGGGTAATAAATTCAACGGAGTGCCCTGTATTGAGGAAAGGGAAAAAGTTTGGACTGGCTCGTGATGGAAATCATTGGGGTTGTTTTTACATACAGTATGTGATTATAGTTCACATTGACTGTTATTCAAATAGTTTGTGTAAACTTGTTTTGCACTCTGTCGATAGGATAAAGTGTTAGGATAAGAAAGGCATGGAAGCTTTTCCTTAAAGCTGTTTTTGTATGCTTTTATCAGTTAATTAAATATACTTCAGGTCACTTGCACCTACCAAGGAAATCTAATACATATTTTAGTGTACTTGAATAGAATTCTTGCCTGAAACCGAAATTTTGACAACACAGCAGAAAGGTTTTTTGTGTGTGTTCACCTAAAGTAATTCTTATTGCTACTAAGCGTCTGCAATCTACAGGCAAAAATATCACGTTCCAGGTCTTTTGCATGTTGGTTTTTTCGGACTAATTTGCAAACTGAACACAGCTGCCAAACTGATTTCTGTACAGATAAAAAATAGCAAATTAATAACATAAAAGAAGAGAACTAAAAGGGAGTATTTAGGCTATTAGAATGTTGTTTTTGCAAACTGTAATAAACTTCAAAATGTAAAAGAGGTGGGATTGGGACCCTGGACCTTCTGGTCCATAGTCCAGTACCTTAACCGCTAGGCTACCCCAGTCCCACATGGGTGAAACACATTGGTGCACAATATGTAACTAGAACAGCAGGTTATGTTGTGGTAGGGTTCTGTGATCCATTAATAATATAAATGATAGTAAAAGTCTTAATCAGTTTGCATCATGGGTGATTATGCGGACAGTGGCCAAATGGGCAAAATGAAGTGCGTTCACAGCCTCTTCCCTTTTCTGCATGCTCGCTTTACTGTTCCAAACTAGCAAATGCTTTTTCTGTGCTTATTTTGGGACCTCTCCTCTTTTAGATACTATTTAAATGCCACACATGCCCTTTCAGAGTGCACCGAGTACAAGCCTTTGTTCTCTAAGCTTCATTTGTTTATCTGAGTGCGTCTCCACTCTGTCACAGGCTGCCATTAACCTTCTGTTGGTCAAAAATGTCTTTTTTCCCCCCATTTTCTGCGCTTACTTGTTTGATGGATAAAATTCGAATATTTAATAATCAACATTTTAATGTGGATTTCTTGTCTTTAAATATGTAAATATTAGGGTAAAGGGAAATGGCATGCTAACAGTGAATTTTAACCCTAGTACACATAAGCCTGGGATTTCTTTGTAATCCAAAACCCCCTGTGTCCTTGGTACTCTGCGTGTGTGTTTGCAAATCTTATATAATCAGTGCTAAGTCTATACTCTGTCCACAGCAACTGCTACAGTATGCAAAGCATCTGCATAAACCAATGAGATGCTACCCAAGCAAAATGACAGCAGCAAAGCCTCAGTTTCTAACCTTGTACAGTCAGATTAAATGGTTGTATTCTGTGCCTGGCGTTTAAAGCCTGCTCTTGCTGTTATCCTCCTTTATTCACTTAGTAGGACTGAAGGAGGGGCACTGAAATCATTTTATCCTCTGTTGCTGTGTGAGCTCTGCTGGGTGCTGCTGTGTTGGGCCATGTGATGCTGCTGCCTATTATAATGCACTGAGAATATGTGAATGGCTCTTGTAGAGCGGCTCGGTCCTTTTGTTGAGGGGACACTCCTCCCCTGGGCCTGCTGAATAGAAGGGCTGTGACAACGAGGGGTAACGGGGTAGTGCAGAATAATCCAGAATCATCGTTCCACTCCCCCCTGCTGAAGCAATGGACTTTGCCACCATAATCAGCGTGTCTGATTAAGCCTCCCTCTTACTAAGCTAAAGCAGTGCTATTTTAGCCGTACAGTTATTGTCTGCTTTAAAATCATGTTAAACAATATCACTGTGATCCACATTTATTTACAAGGTGCCCTTGTGCTATAGCCTTTAATGCAAAATTAATGCCTTTTGGGGCCTGGGGTGTAGAGTTCCACTTTCAAAGTGGGTAATTTTTTTTTAGAAAATTGAACGTCACTGAACACTGGGGATATGTGAAAGTAAATGTGTTGTGTGGTTGTTTAAAAAAAAAAAAAAAAAAAAAAAAAAGCACTTTTAATAGAAAAGTTACAAAATGCATACATAATGTTTTTAATAATCTGGGCTAGTTATCACCATGTAAATTTCAAATTTAGAGCCTGGTAAGTGCGAACACATGACCAGCTGTGCAGTTTATAAATACCTCGCTGGATTAATTGTAGTGTTATTTTTAAAAACATTATCAAATTATCAATTGCAGTGTGTCCTGAAATATGGATGAACGCTTTGATTGAAGATTCCAGTGGTTGTGGTGGCCGATACCTATCAGCTTTTTAAAGCATGATAGGAGGTCCCGATATACCAATTGAGGGGGCTGGAAATCGATCCTTCCATCTGTAGCTTTTGAAATTAGTTGTTATATTAAAAAAAACTCCGCTTTTTTTTATAAAAATGCTAAATGTTAAAAATGTAAAATTATTAGATGCTTAAAAAATTGTGGCTACTTTTAAAAGTTTCCCCAAGAAAATGGGGAAAGTAAGGGGCACTTTCAGATTTAGAAAGAGAGAAAGACAGAATTTTTTTTTAAATTTTTTTTTAATTTTATTTTTTAATTTTTTTTTTTAAAAATTTTTTTTTTAAAAATATTTTTTAACCGAAGAAGGTTTAGTGGTCAGGGACAGCAACAAAAGATTTACTGGGACAGAACTGCTGACAAGCAGAAGCTTGAACTTGTAGCAACAAACCAACTTCTGGAATCACTACTGCAACGTTACTGACAAGGGAATTTTAAATTAAAATAGCAGAGTATGTGATGGGATTAGATCGTGGCAAGTGCCCAAGTACTGGGTTGGTGGGGGGTTTTGGAGGATGGATGCGAGGAACATCCAATTGTGGAGTCTGGAAATCTGGAAAATAGGGAGGCAGAAATAACTTCAAACTTTTCAAATCAAGAGTAAAAATCCCAACACTCTTAACTGTCTTTTTGATATAATTGTAAAGCACCCACTGGTGCTGTGGACAAGTTTTCAAGGTTTGTTTCCCATTGGACTGGGTTTTGAATCGGTAAAGGAAATGTCTTGTGGATTCCCATACTTTCTGCAGGATATTAAAATAGATTGTTTTGCATGTGTTGGCATTTACATGTTTTACATTAAGCAACTCAACACAATTTGCCTTTCTTTCAAATTACGTAATATCGCTAAATAAAACACTTATATCCTCATCTTTTTAATTGAAATGGCCGGAGAAAAACTGGTTTCATTCATGCCATTTATGCCGTTTATATACACTCAACTCAAGGTTTGGATTTTTAACTGTAAACGCCTTGACTTACTGGAAATGCTCTAGTAATCAATAAATTAAACTTTTCCAGTGCGTTCAAATGCCAGTGCCCGAGTGGCTAACTTGAAAAGAACTATCCTAGAAAATTTTTGATCATCACTTTTTCATCCCACTCACTTCCCTGTTCTATTCATCAAACTGGCACTGGTTACAGTCAAATTCCCGCATTTTGATTTTTCACAAAATACTTTCCTCTTCTTTAATAACTTATAAAGCTCTACATGGCCCTGCCCTAACAAAATGGCCCTGGCCCACCACATTAATCTGAGTGACCTCCTTAGAGTTTTAATTACAAATCCCAACTTCGTCTACTTTCGTTCGCAGGGTTGCAGGACTTTCTTTTCCTTTTTTAGTTCCTAGAATTAAAAAGGAAAAGTCCCACAACCAGCATGGGGGAAAGGCTTTTCTTCATACACACATGGCCAAACCAACTATGGGGAATAACGTTTTTCCACTTTCTTTCCCGTTCGAGACTCCAGACAAACTCCCCTTCCCAAAATTTTTTTAAAGGGTCGAGCCTAAGACAACTTTATTTAACCACAGGCTTTTTGACTAGATTTTTAGAAACCCACGTGCGGGATGCCTTGGCCTTGGGTCAACTTTGGGGGGGGCCGTGAAGTCTGGAGTCGCATGTCCTGGCGTGCTTTAGCCTTTCCGTTAGCGCCGGAGTTGTCGTGTGGGCCGTTTCCCCCCCTGGGCCTGAACTGGTGAACTGGGGCTTTGGTCCCTCGTGATTCTTTTGACTCGTGCGTTCCTTGCCTTTAGAATAAGGGAAGGGGCCAAGAGCTGGGGGTTTTTTCATAGTCAAAGAGTCTTAATGGTGATCAAAGCAGAACCGTTGGGGTTGTGGGGGTGGTTTTGTTTGTTTGCTGTCTGCTGGGCTGTCCCTCTTTCTGCCGTTGGGGGTTGCCTGCTTCCTGCCTCCCGTGGAGTTTGCCAATGTCTCATGTGACCCCCTTCCTTGGGCTGGTTTTTACCCCTAACCATTCCCTCCCTCCTCCCTTTCTAAGCTTATGCTGGCTATAGTCTAATACTGTTAATACTTTAAAAAATAAAAAAATGCCTAATACTTACCCCTAACTACAATACTTATAGCTATCTTTACTGTGCTCATTCCCATCCTTCCCTATTAACTAATACTCATAATTTAACTTATCTAAATAATACTGCTATAGGCTAATTACTTGCAATACTACTTTATAAATAATAATTAAACTGACTATATAATAATAATAATACTAATACTTCCTAATGCTATAGCTTTAATATAATACTTGAATATACTGTAAATCTTAATAACTAATACCTGCCCGGGTTCCTCCCAATCAACTACACCTCAAATCCTCCTCCTGAGGGAGGGCCTCCCTCCCTCCATCTCCTGCGGCCTCCCCCCTACCCTATGAATCTCGTCCTACCATGACCCTTCCCTGCTTACTCATCTCTTGCTCCTCCCTCCTCCGCCTATCTTGCCTGCCTACAGCTCCCCCTTAGTCGGGTCCTTCCTGCCTCCTGCCCTCCTCCTGAGCCTTACAACCTCCTCCTACTTGACTATACCTGCCCGGGGTCTCATGCCCTACATAGCCTACAACACATGGCAATCAGTGATTTTGTTAATATAGAACAAACTGGTGCTCCTTAATCCTTAAAATTCCAGATACTAATTTACATTTTTCCTTGTTGTTCTCTTGTGGGTTTCCCTGTTACCAGTCAGTTCCAGCCCCACACATGAAGTTTCATTCCCCTGTAGCTTCCACTTCAAAAGCTGCCTTTCCATCCATCAAGGCTCCCAAAGCCCCATCATCAAACCCCAAAATATCATAATATACCCCGGCCACTTTTAATGCCGATGTGCATACTTCTTACGTTCACATTTTAGGTGAAACTATGACTTCCATAAACCTTTTTAAGTTTTCGTTTTCTTGAGATTTAATCATCTACGCCTCCCCAATGGAAAGGTTGGGTCCCTTTTTTTGAGTCTTTGGTCCCCTCCCAAGGTTTTTTTTTTCTTCTTTCTTCCTATAACACCCCAGGGAGTTTTTTTTTTTCTTCCTTGCCACGTTCGCCCCAAAAAAAAAAAAAAAGAGGCCTCTTGCTCACCTTTGGAATAGACCGTAGTTTTATTAGGAGATAATCTAAAAACTTGTAAAGTTGCTTTTGAGACAATGCCCTTCCAATTGACAAACCGCTATATAAATAAATATGAAACTTGACTTGACAATTGGCGTATCAGTTAGGAAAAAATAATATTTTTTATTTTTTTTTTGATTTACAAAGAACAAAGAAAAAACCCTTTTAAAAGGTTTTTGGAATTTTGGCTCAGGTGGGTTTCCAGTTTTTTTGGTTTCACAGAGCGAAAAGTTATTTTTTTCAGTGCATCACTGTTTTATTACTTCCACAATTTACTAGAATTTTTGCTTCAAAATGCAAAGAATTGGTGTAAATTGTCCCCTTATATAATTTGGAGCTTCTTTCAGCTCACGGTGCCCTTTGAATTTTTTGGCTTGTTGTGTTGGTCCATTAACATCAGTAAAATTTTAGTTTGCTTTTTTGATACTTGTATCACTACAATCCCTTTGTTTTTGAGCCACAAAAACCCCCATACAAGAATTATTGGGTCTATGTTAAGAATTCGTCCTTATGATACCCATGTGTGGCTTTAAATGGAATTACTAGTGCCCCCTAACAAGAATCCTAATATTAACACGGAGGCTTGTCCAAACCCCCTGACCGTGTGCTAATTGGGTAATGCGGGAAAAATAGGAGTAACAAGGCCGCAATGCCCCCCCCCCCCCCCCCTTTATTGTTTTCTTGTTTTGTTGATTGGGAGAATCCTTTTCTCCTATCTAACACTTGGGTTGTTTTTATTAGAAAGGGCTTAAAACTCAGGCTTAAGAAGGGTTTTAAACTCAGTCATGTATTTTGATTGACCCCGCCACCCCTGGCATTTTGGTAAGACATTGGTTTACTCAGAATTTGAACTTGATAGCTAGAGTACTCTTTTGTTTTATTTTAAACACTTAACAACAATTTCAAGATTACAAGTTTTGATTTTGGGGGGTAAATGCCATATTGTTTTGTTCAGTTCAGGTGTGAGGTCCTGTAAATGCAGGAAGGATACAGAAGCCAGCTGTGAAATTATTCAGCTTTTTACCCCCTAACCCTCCTTGTAACTGCTGTGAGTAGCATTTTGTGTGTGTGAACCCTGTACATGTATTAAACACAGTTGTAGCTGAATGCTGCATGGTTTTATAGTGAGAATAATAACAACAATATTATAAAAAACAGGCAAGCTGTTTTAACCACTTAATGTATTTGAAACTGCGAACTGAGTTTTGAATAGTGTTCCCCAAGGAGGTCGAGACTGACGCACCACGGTAACTTTAAAAGGTACTTAAAATTTAAAACTTAAATAATCGCATTTTCATAAAATATATTCACTTGGAAACGAATATTTTTTTGTTTTTTGTAAGTAATGTTCAAACTTAAAACTAAACCTTTTCCTTGTAAATGTGTAAATGTCCACATACACATGCAAATAGTAGTTAAATATAAAAACAGTCTAAAATGTATAACTAAACTCTCAGTGTAAAGATAGGGCCCAAAAATAATAGTGCCTTCATCTTGGACCAAGCAGAAAGCCAGTCTATAAACAAAGTACCAAACAAAAGTACCCTCGCTAAAAGAGTCCTTCCAGCTCGGCAATAAATACATCAATCAAGGAACTTGAATTTAGCTCCTGGTTCTTTGTTTTTATGGTAGATTAAAAATAAGACAGTGGTTTTTTTTTCGTTATGTCCCTTCAGATTCTGCTTTGGTTTTCTTTTCTTGTCATACAGATTCGCTTTAATTTAAAACAAAGGCATTCAGTCAAAAACCTTTCTTGAATGTGAGGTGATTCTTTGGAGTTTACTTTTGGCCTTTTCACACATATTAATTCTTTTATGTTCCTTTCATTTAAAGTCATACGAAGTGTTAGTGTTGCTGCCGTCTATCTACAAACCTTCGAGCCAACCAAGTTGTGTCAGATTTGTTTTGTCAAGCCAAAACCATGCAATGCCACCCAATGACCAGAGTTTGCTCCGCTCTCCTTAATCACAAGGTTAAAGTGCCTTTTTTTGAATTATGAAATTTGTCGAAATGTCCCGTTCCTCCCTCCACCCATCCCTTTTCCCCTCACACAAACCCGCCAACCCTAAACCGAAGAGCCCCAAACCATTGTGTATATCAAGGACAAAAATGATCTAGAATGCCCCCCTGTCTGTTATTAATTTTGTAATCATATCGCCACAATCCTTTAAAATTTTTTAACAAACAGATCCTTTTAACCTTAGACCCATTTTTCTAAACCATCCAACATGTTTACAATTTTTTATTTGTGCCACCCAAACAGGCCCTTGGGCTGTATACAAAATTTGGACCTGGGCATTTCCACTGGATTGGCTTCTGGTTCATCTTCAAATCATCTGCACAAGTTTATATTTGGTTTTGCTAGGTGTCCATGTGTGATCTACTTACCAAATATTAGGAGAAGAACGCTCCCCGTTTTAATTAATTAGGGGTCATGAATTAAGAGACCACTGAGCCCCATCCAGTTTACCATAAGGCAAACTTGCTCCGTATAACAGGTGATTTCCTTCCCATTGCAGCCTTTGGAGGGTTTTTTTTTTTTTTATTTAATTTATTTTATTAAATAAAAAAACATTCTTCCCGAGCAAATATGTTTCTGGTGTTTAGAAGTAGACTTTCTTTGCCCCTGATGCTATATATAATGAAATAATAAATAAAACTAAAATCAACTCTAATAATATATACCTATAATAAAATAAAAAAACCTTGCTATACTGGCGTACTTTCCTTATTATCTACCAACCTTTAAAACTAACAAAGAATGGTGCAACTTTTTAATATATATAGACTCTCCATGGAGTTTTTTAAATGTAACCAGAATTTAATAAAAATGTGCAATAAAAAAAACATAAACATTAGCCATTAGATTAAGTAAGTGATTTTTTTATTGTAGTGACCCAATGTTATAGACCCATTAGGTTAAGTAAAAGGTAAAAAAAAAAAAATAGACAATAGGTTAAGTAAAAAAAAAAAAAAAAAAAAAAGGAATGTGGTTACATTCTAAATACCATGATGATCAATGAAAACTTCAACCTAATTTGTGTTTAGGCTCTTCAGGATCTTCTAGGGTCTTCAGTTTTATAGCTTCTCGATTCGGTGTGAATGTGACACTTCCTTTTTTGTTTGTTACTGAGAGAGTTTTGCTATGACCTTTTCTTTGACCAGTGCTATTTACCAGAGGGTCTCGTTCCAGGAACTGGTCCTAATCCTCAGAAAGCAGCCTGGAAAATTCTTTCTCTTCTAATTCCAACAGAGCCTGCAGACCATCTGCTCCTGAGGAGCCCAGCTTGAGTGTCAGTCACGTGATTCTCCTTTCTTTCGGGGTTTGCACACTGTGGTTTGAGTGGTCATTCTCACTTCCCAGTCAGTTGTGTCTGAGGTTGCTTTCTGATGACGTTGGGCTATGTTTAACAGTAATATGTAATACCTGTGTTTTGGACAGTTGTGTGGATTTGAGGACATACTACTTGAATTGACCAGCTATATGCATGGATGGATATTTATATTTATTTCTGGTCCATAGTCCAGTACTCTAACCGCTAGTCTACTACAGTTCCCATTTTGGATCATGTGTACCATATTGGGCAGTGTTTTAATAATCATATGCATCTTGGAGAGTGAGATTAATTTTCACTTGTGTAATAAGACGACATTCAGACTGCAGATTTCTTTCTCAGATCCAGTTTTCAGACTGATGGTTCGCACGGAAAAGGACTGGAGACCAAGCCTAGCTTGTCTGTACGGACTGTAGGCACTTTCACTATTGTATCCCAGTTGGTTGCTATGGTGACGAGCCAGGCATGCCTTTGGTTAGCAGCATGAAGCAGCAGTAGTATAGTCAGTAGTATAAACACAGAGTTCCACAGTTGAATATGGTTTATTTGAGGGCCAGTCACAGTTAGGAAATTTTGACACATCCACTTTTATTTTCTTTGCACTTAGTCTGAAATGTTTAATTTTGACCTTCTAAGTGTGCGAATGTGCACGGAGTGGTGCGTTTCTTCATATGTGGCGTAATTTCTGTAAAGTAATTTAATTTGAATTTCGAGTAAGTGTGTTGTGCTTTCACACACGTGTTTGTATGTGGCTTGTCCCTATCCAGATAAAACACTCGAGGCACATCGTCCTAGTGTAAACAAGGTCTTTGCTCTTGCTGATCCAGCATTCGAGCTTTACTATGACAGTGCTCCACATTTGATGTCCATAATAAGCACAGAGATAATATTAGGTGTGTGCAGACAGCATCTGGGAATGGGCTGTGCATAAGAAGCTGCATTAAGGTTGTGTGGATTAGTAGGGGACACATAGTTGTATAAGCACCATAAAGCTGTGATTGCATTAACATCAGGCTTCGTGTGCAGGACATGGAAATGACAGACATGTTGCCTTTCCCACTCAAACCCCCCTCCTTTTAATGTCTTCTTATTGAAGCTTATTGTGGAGATGGGTTTGTCGGTGGCCTTCTGGAAATACCCATGTAATCACACATAATCATACATCTGTGCTATTTTGTGTCATCCTCATGCCTTTCTAAATGCCGTTTTCACAGATTCTAATAGGAGACTGTGTCGTTGGCAGCCGTATTTTCCCCAATAGCCCCTTAATCTTTTTTTTTCTTTTGATCCAACTTTATGTTTAGAGTGTGTAGTGGCACAATGCTTACAAAGTTACAGTCACTTTAGCAGCATTTCGAACAAACTCCACTTTGTGTTTTTTCCAGTTGAGTAACTTTGGGCAAAAAATATACTTTTGCTTTTGAGCTGCTTGGCTTTCCTTATCATATCGCATTACATCACATCTCCTCTAGTTCTACTCCCCATCATTCATGTTCTTTGAGTACGAACTACACACCTTAAGTATCCTGGCTCCTCAGTAATGCAATGACCTTATGAGTCAGAATGGCCCAGTATATCTCTTCCTCCCACACATGTCTGAAGATCTCTTTGAGCAATACCTGGGATAATGTCTCTCATCTTTTGCACTTTTGTTGTGCTTCATCTGCGCTTTCTGATCACTTTATTAGGTACACCTCCTTGTTTCTACAATCATTGTCCATTTTATAGTTCTACAATTACAGACTGTAGTCCTTCTATTCTTCTACCTAATTTTAGTCCCCTTTACTTGTTCTCTAATGGTCAGGACTCCCACAGATCAGGTCCTATTTGGGTGGTGGATCATTTTCAGCACTGCAGTGATACTGACGTAGAGGTGGTGCGTTAGTGTGATCGTTGGTACGATTGGATCAGACACAGCAGTGCTGCTGGAGTATTTAAACAGTGTTCACGCGCTGTGCATTCTATTAGACTCATCTATCATATTGCTCCACCTTATAGATGTAAAGTCAGAGACAGTAGCTCATCTGTTATTGTACGGTTGGAGTTAGTCATCCTCTAATCCTTCATCAGTGCCTACAGGATACTGGTGGCTGGACATTTTTGGTTGGTGGACTATTTTTAGTTCAGTAGTGACACTGAGGTGTTTAAAACTCCAGCAGCACTGCTGTCTGATCCACTCATGCCAGCACAACACACACTAACACACCAACACCACATCAGTGTCACTGTAGTGTTGAGAATGATCCACCACCCAAACAGTACCTCATCTGTGCTGGTCCTGTGGAGGTCCTGAGCATTTGAGAACAGAGTAAAGGGGACTATTAAAGTATGTAGAGAAACAGATGGACTACAGTCTGTAATTGCAGAACTACAAAGAGCTTCTATATGGTGAGTGGAACTGATAAAATGGACAGTGATGGTATAAAGTGATCAGTGAGTGTATTTTTGTCAACTTTACCTCCAAGCTCTTTTATAGTTATATGTTTCTAGTCTAACTGGTAATGAATACTTATACATCATCGAGTACTTGCATTCCTTCAACTGTTTGCACAATTTTGTAAGTCACTCTAGACAGGTGCATCTGCCAGATGACTAGTTACTACAATGAGGTGCCACCTTCCATAACTCCACAGTTTGCCAAGTAGAAATCCCCTCTGAAACGCTGTTTATTTTAGCATTTCTGATGCACGTTGAAATTCTGGAAAATATTTGTGATGTTGTTGTTAATCAGGTTTGATGTTCGCATCATCTTTTGCGATAAATCCAACATAATATTAGGACATAAAATGACGGCTGGATTCAGTGTTCCAATATGCAATCAAGTGTGCAGTTACGAAGCGTTGTTTATAGTGTGGTCAGCTGTTTATTGAAATGGAAACGGACCAGCATGCTGATGAAAGACTGTTCGACTAAACAAGTTAAATTAAGAAAGTCATAATGAAATAAACTTTCAACATCATTTAATGTCTCACATCCTACATAAATATTAATCTTTAAGGTTGCCAGTGGTTGAACTGAATGGTAGAAACAGTGATTCAGTGGAGGCCGGGTGTAGTAATTAGTTTTTTCTTTTCACACTGTGAAGAAGCGTGGCCAAATTTCTAACAGCATGTTACCATACTAGTAGCTAATACGCAACCAGTGGACATTCCTGCACTGTGCTGTAATGCGGTTTGAGATGCAGCCTGTGAAACGTCAGCGCATAACATATTTAAAAATGTGTTAGCTGGTATGAGTACTAGTTCCTTATTAATGACCATCGAAACTGGTTTAATGAGTGTTAGCACTAAATGGTAGACATTCCTGAAGTACAATGACACACTGCAGCCCAGCAGGAGGACACAATGATTTGGATGGCATGCTCTACTGAACTATGGGTCGCTCACGTCCAGTACTAAAGACTAGAGACCCTACCCAACAGTTTCACTCTCTAGATGTCTTAATCACCTTTCTCCTCTTATTTTTGTGTTGGAAGGAGGATAATCTGCCGTTGTGTTCTCTGTGGCGTGGTGCTTTCTCTTGGCTTCTCAGTCTGAGAAAATGAAGGGTAATGTTTGTGCCAGCATGTGCTGGGTGCCTCTAAAATGCCCCTTTATGCTGACACATAGGGAGGCTGAGGGTTTCTCTGCCAATCCAAACACTCAAAGAGCTGTTTGGCCTCATTCTATTGCCTTTGACCTCTGCACAATGTTTAGTTTGTTTTTTGGCATGAGCCACCACTCTGAGTAAATAAGCTAATGAGTGATAGTAAGGAAGACGAACCATTTTTAGTTGCTGTTGAAACTGTTAGAGCAGTGATTTTTAAAAAATGTAGTTAAGGACTACTTGCAGAACCAAGAATCTTGAGGTAGTATAATTGTGTGTTTGTATGTACAGTCATTGTGACGATGCATTGTGGCTAAAGCTCATGGGATGTTGTATGGATGTTTGTGGGTACTAAATGACATAAGGCAGGCTAGGACAGAATTATCATTGAAATATTGCACAGTTTGTTCTCTGAATTTTATGTGTTCTCTAATGGCTGCTCTTTTGGCTTGCTTTCAAAAGCTGAAATGTATTGTGCAGTATTGTTTTGGCAAAACTGTATATCTGTTTGATTTTCCGCCAGACTCTTACCTCTGGCCCAGACACTGTTTCCTGTCTAGATGGGTTCCTTGTTCTGCATTTGTGACATCATTTCCTATCTGTGTGTTTCGTTTGCTTTGAATGCGTGGGTATGAGCACTGTACATTCTACAGACACGGACAAGGCTGTATACTACCAATCAGATGCTGAGTCCAAATATTAGCTCTTTGAAGACGCTTCCTTTGAGCAAGAACCTCAGTCTTAGTCTTGGCTGTAAGGTGCTCTTGGGTAGGACGTGTGCTAGGGCTGGGCGTTTAATTGAAAATGAGTCGAAAGAATAGACATTCAGAACCATTAATCAACGTAATTTTTGTCATGTCCATTATGTCGATTTTGTGGTGGTGTTTTAAATTCTGTTAATACTTTTCTTTAAATTCTTAATACGTTCACCACTGTGTGTTTGGCAACTCTGAACTTTGTCAGACTTTTGTCAGAAACAGTTGTCATTTACATTAGTGAAGTAAAGCCGTACTTTAGACCTCTGTGACATGTTCATGTTTAGCAAGGTGGTGGTAAAAGGAGCCTGTCTGGTTTTTTCCCTCCATTTTCCTACATGTCCTAATAATTATATTATTATTTTGCTTTAAAGAATCAGAAATGAGCACTGAATTATACTTTTCAGTACTCCGTCATTCCATGACACTTTGGTCAGTGCCTTTTGGGTTCTGACTTTTGGAAGTAATTCACCCATGAATCACTCCTGCTTACCCTGAAGACAGTACATGTCAGCCGTTTCGAAATTTTGAAATGTTTTCCATATCAAATGCATAACTGTGAGCGACCTGGTGAAACACTTGGACGAGAGTGGATGTGTGAATGACCTGATTGCAAGGCATTATCATAAATGCATAAAATTATCCCCCTGGTTTCCCAGGATTTGAATGTGGAATTGGATTACGCATGTCAGATGTTAAATGATACATTCCGTGTTTGGATTTATCCCGTACCATTAATTCAGCTCTCAACCATCTTCCAGTCCTTGAAGGACTTATCCACCTATCTTTAAGAATGACTAGTAAATAATCTTTTTCAGAACTGTTTGACTTATTCATCCTGGAGGACAGTTCAGTGCATTGCCTTAAATGTGTGCTTGTAAATCTCAGACTTAAAAGTTGGCATGTCTTGCCCCTCTTTAATCACCCATAATGGAATGAAGAAGTGTGTTTGTGGGGCTGGTACTATCTGGATATTCTATATCTGGGTTGGGTTTTGCTGAAAGAGAGAAAAGTGCAAGAGGGTGAAGGAGCTTGATAAAGGCAGTAATTACACCCAGTGATACTGCTGCAATTAACCTGAATTTCTTCATGCTAATTCCTCTGGTCTAAATGTGTGCCTGCATGTGTGCAAGTGTGGCACGGTGTGTTATAGAGAGTTTGACCTGTGGCACTTCTTTGAAGAAATATAAAATTTTCACACCTAAAATACCAAGTCAGTTCCTGAACTTGTAAGCAGGGCCAATGTTCTGATTGGTGGTGAAGTGACTGATTTAAAGGTTTTTGTACGTCTGAAATGACTTAGAATATCGATAACACTGGTATTAAGTGTTGTGTTGTAAGTCATCTTTATAGATTAGATGTCACATCATTGAGAGAATTAAAAGGTTGAAAAGAGGCTACATGTATAATAGGTTCAGGGTGAAAGCGACTTTCGGTCTTTTGGGTATACAATTGGGCAGACCTGTGGACAAGAGTTGGAGGTGGTGGAAGATCACCAGTTCCCCCCCACCCTCTACCTACTGACAGACTACTTTCACTGTTTTGCTTTTCCTCCGGGAAAGCGATATACAGTATGATACTCTCCTGTGATAAATGAGGAAATCGGCAGTGCGTGACCTAGGTACCGTATTTTTCGGACCATAAGGCGCACTTAAAATCCTTTTAACTTTCTCAAAAATCGAGAGTGCGCCTTAAAATGCGGTGCGTCTAATGTATGAATTAATTCTGGTTGTGCTTCCTGACCTAGAACCGATTGTAGATGGTACACGGCACTCATAAATCTGTCAAAATGTTTTAGCACGGCCTTGGTAAGTTACGAAGCTTACGGCCACCGTAGTGCGCAGCATCGCTGAGTACTACGGTATGTGCTTCAGCATTACGGTGTGTGCATTCATTCATTTATTTTCGAAGCGGATTTCAAACACAACGCTATCAGTCACGCAGTACAACATGGACATAGAGCAGCTGCGAGAGAATTCTACATTAACGAATCAATGGTACGGAAGTGGAGGAAGCAAGAAGACACCCTGCACCAGGTAAAGACCAAACTGAGTTTCCTACGGAACTTAAGAGTTTCGTTTCATTTAATGCGTCTTATAACCCGGTGCGCTTTTTGTATGAAAATAGATCCGTTAGCAGCCGATCGTTGATATTGCGCCTTATAACCCGGTGCGCTTTATGGTCCGAAAAATACAGTAGTTAGATGGCGAAAGTGATGAGCCATGGGAAATGTAGTGAGGAAAAACCGTGGTCGTCACAGTGATCGTTTTTGCTTTTCACTTGTGATACATTATTCAGTAAATTACATGAGATATTCAATGTTTTTTTTTTTTTCTAAAATAAGCTTTGTGTTAATGATTTTTACCCAACTGTAGTTTAATGTAAGTGTTTAAGCATGTTTCAGGTAGGCTACGCTACATAGCATATATCGTGCATATAGATATGATACATATGATAAAAGAAAGCAGTAAATGCATTTATTGAGACATAATGGGGTTAAAGAAAACAAAACTTGGTGCTGTAATGTGTTTAGAGGGCAGCGCTGAGTAATGTTGCTGTTTTGTTTAGCTGTGTAGTTTCTATCTATCTATCTATCTATCTGTCTATCTATCTATTTGTGTGAGGTTTTGGGGGTGCATCATTTTGACAGTAATCAGTATTAGCTGCTAATCAAACAGGCTAATAAGCAAAATGGCAGTTCAGTCACTAAATCAATGAACTGACTTAAATTGATTAAATCAAGTGCAATTATTTATATGGCATCATGATTGTGACAGGCTTAATTGCAACTATTGTTTTCAAGCTCACAGGCATACTAATTTAATTTATATAACTTTATAAATGCACTGTTCAGTAAATTGATGATGTTTATGATAATAGTGTGTGTACGTTATTACACTGTTAAGCATCCAGGCCTACTAACATAGTGGGGGTGCAAAAACGGACAATTCAATCGTTAATCACAATTATTTGTTTGACAATTAATCATCAGCTAAAGTTTCATGATCGTGACAGTCCTATGCCGTGCCATATGCACGTGTGTGAAGAGTCTCAAGTACTGACTGTGTTGTTTGTGGCTTCCTGACATTTTTGTAGTAAGTGCTGGAGGAGATCCTACGTCTGTGTTGTAGGTGAAACTCCCTTACGTTGATGTAATAGCAAGAGGCGTATTTCATAGGTCAGAATAGTCAAAGCAGTAATAAACAGATTTATGTTTGAAATCCTAGTAGTTGGCTGTAATTGTTATTGTTACACCATACTAGTATTACGCCAGTATTAGCATCACAGACTGTGGCTAAGGTGTCTCCATTCCTGGGATAATCCAGGCGCAGATCAGGAATGCTTGCACAGAAGGCTGACATAAACATCCATCCACCCAACCATCCATTTTCTATACCTGCTTAATCCAGTTCAGGGTCACAGGGGGCCAAGAGTTATCTGGCTGCACAGGCAAATGGTGGGAACTCACCCTGGGCAGGCACTGGTCTATAGAATAGAATAGAAGATTTTTGTCATTATACTTGCGTACAATGAGATTTAGTGCAACACTTTCCAAGAAAGAGTATAGAAAAGTATCAGTTGTAGTCTATTTCAGGGCATATGAACACACACTCAGTCATACTGGGACACGAGATGCCAGCTCACCTGTTGTATGTCTTTGGAATGTGGGAGAAAATTCATGCATACCCAGGGGGAATTTGCAAACTCGCTCCACACAGGCATCTCCAGGATTGGGACACGCACCTGGGTCTCTGGAGCCACCCAACTCAGCGATGGCATACGTCAAAGATCATGAGATTCTTGATTTGCTCATTACTGGCATATCACTTCCTTTATCAAATGAGTAGACATTTAGATAGTTTGCATATCTTAGACTGTATTAGTATCAGAGGAAGTTTGGTTTCCGACAGGCATGTTTGGGCTTTTTTTTATATCAGAGCAGAAACTGTAGAAAGTGTGGGTATGAGTTTTTCTTCCTGTGTTGTTTAACTCAGCCATTACTCCTGAGAGTGAAGTTTCCAGGTCATAAATGAGTTCGATTAGTTCTTGACATTTTATAGTCCCCTGAAAAGCTATGAACGAAAGTGTTCCTTTTCATTCCAAACTGCAGTCCACAGCTGTCCAGAGTGTTATGCAAATTACACACAGTCATTCCCATAATCTCTGTAATCTTCCCCTGTACCAGCCAAGCTGGATTTCATCATCCATTTGGTACTGCTGAATATCATTTTATTTTCCTAGAACAGAAAAACAAATACTGAATACTGTTTCCACCCCTTCCGCACTCGGCAGGTGATCAAACGCCACCCTGCTTGTCTGGAGCGTGTGAACTGCAACTCTTATGACCTTTGGAGCCGTGACCCTTGACTTCAACAGAGTGCTGGCAAACCCCCAGACCTCTCAGATGCCAGTCTTTCACTTTTGGTCCTTTCTTTGTCTTGATCTTTCTATGGCACTCCTCTTTTAAACGGTTAAGCACCGAGTTCTAATCAGGCAGCCTATTTAAAGAGAACTCCATTGGTGCTAAATATAGCTGTCAGGTTGTTCCTCTAAGCTGGTAACTGCTTCCGTCTGCCTCTTTGTGGCTTTGGGTTTGGAAAACAGCTACTTAACTCGGTCTTGCTCGTTCTGTCTATCTTCTTATGCCTTGGTTGGGATACTCTGTGTTGTAGTGACGAAGGTCAACGTTTGGTCCCACACTGACGGAGGACATGTTCTCTTACCTACAAAGCCCTCAATACCTGGTGAGTGATTCAGGATGAAGACATTTGGGAAATGGGGTTCAGAATGAGCACCTTAAGAACTTCAGGCCGTGTGGGATGAATTGTGGACGAAGCCATGCTGATTCTTTCTTGTGAACCTGCAGTTTCACTGAAGTTTTCTTTTTACAAAGTGGACTTGTCTCTGACTGCTGCTTAATGTATTTTTGAGTGTGAAATGTGTGATGTCAGATTGTTTGATAGGATATGAGCCACTGACGGAGAAGAGTCAACATCGCGTCAGTGTGGAACGTCACGTCTGCCAATTAGCCATGACTTGGGTCTTAATAGCCAGATGTGCACATTGGGGGTGTGTAGGCTGGTGAAATGGATTACTGTATTTCGTCTGTGGGACATGCACTGTACGTCTCCTTCGGCAGGCGTGGATATTCTGTTGAACTTCAATGGTGGTCATGGTATTTACAGTGGGGCAAAAAGTATTTAGTCAGCCACTGATTGTGCAAGGGTATTTATTTATATAAGGGTATTTACTTTCCACCATTATCTACAATTAAATTCTTTAAAAATCCTACAATGTGAGTTCCTCACCTTTCTAAGTAGGAGAACCTGCACAATCAGTGGTTGACTAAATACTTTTTGCCCCACTGTATGTATAGATAATCACTGTGTGTATGAATGGCAGTATAGCAAGAAATGGATGAAGGCATTTTCACAATCTACCATGATCTTTAGATGTGTAACAGTTTGCTAGCATTTAAGAAATTCAGATTTTAAAAGAGCTATGACTATCTCGTGTCATTTTTCATGTGCTGTTGAATATTGGATAGAATATCAAAAACATGATTTATATTATTGGTTTAATATAAGAGAATCTGTACTTTAGTTGTATAGTACCGGTGCACTATTTAACATCACTCCAATCATCAACGAGGTCTTAAAAATGATAACTGATAGGAAATTAAATTTCTTTTAACTCCGGCTGCTGTGGCCATAAACTGACTCAAAAAGGCAAAGACGCTGTACAGGGCTGCCTGATGGACAATGTTACAGTATACAGTACTGTACTGAACTCTTAATTGGAACATTGTACTTAATTATTATAACAGATTCCGATGTTAATTGCTTATTTATATACTGGCATTGTGTTATTATTGTTTTGTTGCACTCTAGTGCAGTATGTTTTGCTTCTTATGGCCAGCTGTTTACACATGTTAAATCAATGCTGTGGATCCACAAGCAGAGGTGGGAGTTAAAGAACAGAAGTCGGTTACCGGTTGTGTGCTCGTTTGCTCGTTAACTCATGTTTGGATGAAAGACTGTTCCAACTCAGTTGGTGTTTAGAGACTTTGTGTGCAAGTTACTCGTGTGTTTGACTTTCTGCTAGTTATTGTATCAAGCTGTAAGTGTTCTTTTGTGTTATGTACATATTGTTTGCACCCAATTACTTAAATGTAAATACAGGGTGACTATATGTCAATCAGTGTTTTCTGGAAACAAACTCATGCCAGTTCGGCCCTGGCAAAATTCACAATGTTCATTTAAATGTAATTCAGTTTCACCAGTTTAAAAGATGGTCACAAGCTTTGGTAGTGACCGAAACATTAAGGTCGCAGTTAGGTTCCTACATAGCGTTACTGAGCTCCTCTCAGTCAAGGAGTGAGGAGTTTCAATCCAGGGGAACCTCAAAATAGAGCTGCTGCCCCTTTAGATTGCTAGTTGAGTTGGTCCGAGCACCCAGTTTCAGCTCCCACTAGAGCCATTTCAGGCATGCCCTTTGGAGGGAGACCCGAGGCCAGACCCTGGACACGCCAGAAGGATTACATGTCACAGTTGGCTTGGGAATGTCTGTCCAAGGATAGAGAAGTCTGGCCTGACCTTTCCACCCTGTTATCACCGTGCCCCTCCCCGGGAAATGCATATGGAACCTGAGACCGTTTCACTAAACTAATTTTAAACTTAACCCCAACCTTAACTGAACTGTGATGCCTAACTTGATGTCTTAAGAAAGCACAATTAGGATAGGGTATCTTATAAGGTTATTAATAGCTTCCTTCAGTGAAAGTAAGGACACTTATATTCTGCTATTCTAACTTGATTTCTTGCATGTGTATGCATATGGTTTTTGTATTTGTGTTAATAGAAGCAGCACAATTTATTTGATCTTTATTTTTATAAGTAGTCTTTGAACAAGTATTTTGAAAAAGCTGGCTGGGTTTTAGAAACAGTGGTGCTGGAAAGTTTGTGAATGCTTTATTATTTTCTACATTTCTGCATAAATGTGATCAAAGACGCAATCAGATTTTCACATGAACCCTAAAAGTAGAGAGAACCCAATTAAACACACGAGGAATTATTATACTTGGTAGTTTATTTACTGAGGAAAATTATCCAATATTGTATATATGTGAGTGGCAACAATATATAAACATTTAGGTTTCATTTGAAAGTGATGTTACTCAGGTGCTTGCAGTCAAAACGATTGACGATCATGGGTGAGTGGATGCCCTGTAGTATGTGTAGAACAGGGATCTAACGGAGTTTGATCTTCGCTATGCATGTTTGTGAACGTGTATCATGGCTCAAAAAACAAGATTAATGAGGACCCCAGGAAGAGTTGCTCATACCCATCAGGCTGGAAAAGGTTACAAAACCATCTATAAAGAGTTTGGAATCCCCTTTCCATAGTCAGAAAGATTGTGTTTACATTTTTGAAATTCAAGACCATTGTTACCCTTCCCAAGAGTGGTCAGCCAACAAGGATCACTCCAAGAGCAAGGTGTGTGATAATTTGTGAGGTCACAAAGGAAGCCAGGGTAACTAAGGACCTCTATTTCATTGTTTAATACAGCGGTACCTCGGTTCACGACCACCTTTGGTTCTCAACATATTTTGATTAGAAATATTTCTCAGTTCTCATCGTTTCCTTGGTGCACTTGCTTAAACTTGTATGAGTCGAGCCGTGTGACTTGTTCCTGCTGAAACTCAATATACAGCGATTCAGATTCAAAATGTACACTGCCTGGCCAAAAAAGTTCACACACTAATATTTCATTGGACCGCCTTCAGCTTTGATTACGGCACGAATTTGCTATGGCATCATTTCTGCAATGTCACAACATTTTTCTGTCCAGAGATGCATTACGTTTTCCCCAAGATCTCGTATTGATGATGGGAGATTTGGACCACTGCACAAAGTCTTCTCCAGCACATCCCAAAGATTCTCAATGGGGTTCAGGTCTGGACTCTGTGGTGGCCAATCCATGTGTGAAAATGTTGACTCCTGCTTCCTGAACCACTCTGCCCGTGCCATCAGGGAAGAAAAAAATCCATTGATGGAATAACCTGGTGGTTCAGTATATTGAGGTATCTGCTGATCTCATTCTTTAGGCACATAACGTTGCTGAACCTAGACCTGACCAACTGCAGCAACCCCAGATCATAGCCACGCCCCCAAAGGCTTGTACAGTAGGCACTAGGCATAATGGGAGCACCACTTCAACCGCCTATCTTCTTACAGTGATGTACTCTGGAACAGGGTAAATCTGGACTCATCAGACCACATGACCTTCTTCCATTGCTCCAGAATCCAATCTTTATGCTCCATAGCAAACTGAAGCTGTTTTTGTCGGTTAGCCTCACTGACCAGTGGTTTTTCTTAAGGCTACACAGCTGTTACGTCCCAATCCCTTGAGTTCTCTTCACATTGTACATGTGGAAATGCTCTTACTTTCACTATTAAACATATCCCTGAGTTCTACTGTTGTTTTTCTACCATTTGATTTCACCAAACATTTAAGTGATCGCCGATCACGATCGTTCAAGATTTTTTTCCTTCGACATTCCTTTCTCGAAGATGGTTTCCCCACTGTCCTTCCACTTTTTAATAATGAGTTGAACAGTTCTTAACACGATTTCAGTCGTTTCAGCAATCTCCTTAGATGTTTTCTCTGCTTGATGCATGCCAATAATTTGACCCTTCTGATCCAGATGAACATCTTTTCCCCGACCACAGGAAGTTTTCGACATGTTTGTTTAACAAATGAGAAGCTACTCACTACAGCAGTTAGGGTTAAAGAACTTGTTGCCAGCTGAAACATAATCACCAGTGCAGTAATTGTGCGATGGGAGGCTCTTACCTATTTGCTTAATTAAATCCAGGAGGTGACTTTTATTTTGGCCAGGCAGTGTATCTTGTTTTTACATCTACAGGACTGTATTCTTAGTGCAAATAAGTCTCCATCGGTCTTAAAAAGGTTAGTGATTACAGCCAACCGAAAGGAAAACAATAAATAGACTATAAGACTATAAACTCTTTGGTTTATGATAAATCCATCACAAGTTAAATGTATCAGAATGTATACCCGCTGTAAATCAGGGAGCACCTGTACAATACAACTCCATTAACGCATATAATGCCTTATACAGTCTGGATTTTCTGGGGATTAATTAAAATTATATTATATCTTATGGGAAAAATTTGCTCTGTACTCATCGGTGTTTGACAAGTCTTCTGGAACAAATTAACGACGAGAACCGAGGTTCCACTCTCTTACTCTTCGAGTTCACCATGAGGAGAAAACTGAACAATATTTGTTCTCTAAAAAGAACATTGCTGTCTACTTTTAGTTTTTTAAAGATCATGTTGACATGCCAGAAAGCTGTTGGAAAAATATTTTCTGCACAAATAACACTGAAAAATACATTTTTATTTTAAATGAGCATTATGTTTGTAGGAAGGAAAACCGTGCATTCCAGAACACAAACCCTATTCCATCTGTGAAACATGGTGGTGGTCATATAATGGGCCTGTTTTGCTGCGTCTGGTCCAGAACAACTTCCCTTATTGATGGAACAAATAATTCTGAATTATACTAACAAATTCTAAAGGAAGATGCCAGGACGCCTGTCCATGAACTGAATGTCGAGAATGTGGGTCATGCAGGAAGACGAGGACTTTATCCAATGAATGTATCCTTAACAGAAATGTTATGGAAGGACCTTAAGCAAGCAGTGTGGAAACCGAAAAACATACCAGAGGAGAATCTGTTCTGTACGGAGGAATGGGTTAAAATTCCTCCACACTGATATGCAGGCCTGATCAACAGTTACAGGAAACATTTAGTTTCAGTTATTGCTGCACAAGGTGGTCACACCAGATACTGAAAGCAAAGGTTCACATACTTTTTCCACTCACTAATATGTAATATTGGATCATTTTCCTCAATAAATAAATGACAAAATATAATATTTTTGTCTTATTTGTTTAACTGGGTTCTCTTTATCTACTTTTAGGACTTATGAGAAAATCTGATGTTTTAGGTCATATTTATACAGGAAGATTCAGACTCTGAAGCACCACTGTATGTACATTTTGGAGACACTGTGGTATCGCATGTCACAAAATACATTTAATTAATCTGTTTTTTTTCTTTCTTTTATCACTTGTTCGTCATTCACATCAGTTCTTTCTGATATGAGAAGCTATTGATCAGTACCTTGACTGGTCATGCATGTTGGCACACCATGTGATCTACAATTCTTTCTCATAATCCTCATTTCCTCCCCACGCTCCTCCCTCTCTTCCTCTGTCTTTATTGTCTTGTTTTTGTGAGTTGTCCTGAGGTTTTGGAGGCTGAGCTGGGATGAATAGCTATTGTTTAGTCTGTACCAAAGAACTGTTGTTTCTTTTTAGGGTCCTTAGGAGACGTGCACCAAACTTTTTGCTTTTTGCCGGACTGTGCGAGTAGATTTCTCTTGACTATAGAAAACTTTTATGGTATGTTGTCAACATCCCGAGACAAAGCATTTCTAATCTTCGCTAGCTCCTTGTGTGTGGGTGAAAGACAGCAAGTTAAAATCATTGCGTAGAGTGAGATTGCGTAGTCATGCATCCATGAGTAAGGAAGAATTAGCTAACTCCGTTATTTCTAACCACACACGACTCCTATTTAGAAATGTTGCATGTTGTTGCGTTTGTTGTGGCATTTACAGCCTTGAAATTGTAGTTTGTACAGCAGCTATGCTGTAAGTATGACCACTGCAGTTTCTGACTATATTATCATGTATTGCAGGTTTCTCATTCCAGACGTTGACTAATGTGATAGGTATTGTGTGTGGTTGGATAGATACAGTGGTGCTTGAAAGTTTGTGAACCCTTTAGAATTTTTTGTATTTCTGCATAAATATGACCTAAAACATCAGATTTTGACAGTCCTAAAAATAGATAAAGAGAACCCAGTTAAACAAATGAGACATTCAGTGGTGTGAAAGTGTTTACCCAAAGAGCGCAGCGACGACTCAACCAAGAGGTCACAAAAAGACCCCACAACAACATCCAAAGAACTGCAGGTTTCACTTGGCTCAGTTAAAGTCAGTGTTCATACCTCCATCATAAGAAAGAGACTGGGCAAAAATGGCCTGCATGGCAGAGTTCCAAGACGAAAACCACTGCTGAGCAAAAAGAACATTAAAGCTTGCCTCAATTTTTCCAGAACACATCTTCATGATCACCAAGACTTTTGGGAAAACATTCTGTGGACTGACGAGACAAAACTTGAGCTCTTTGGAAGGTGTGTCCCATTACAACTGGTGTAAAAGTAACACAACATTTCAGAAAAAGAACATTAAAATATGGTGGTGGTAGTGTGATGGTCTGGGGCTGTTTTGCTTAAGGACCTGGAAGACTTGCTGTGATAAATGGAACTATGAATTCTGCTGTCTACCATAAAATCCTGAAGGAGAATGTCCGGCCATCTGTTCATGACCTCAAGCTGAAACAAATTTAGGTTCTGCAGCAGGACAATGATCCAAAGCACACCAGTAAGTCCACCTCTGAATGGCTGAAGAAAAACAACATGAAGACTTTGGAGTGGCCTAGTCAAAGTCCTGACCTGAATCCTATTGAGATGCTGTGGCCATGTAGGTTTGGATTTTTTTTCTCCCTTAGTAATAAACACCTTAATTTTAAAACTGCATTTTGTGTTTACTTGTGTTGTCTTTGACTAATATTTAAATTGGTTTGATGTTCCGAAACACTTAAGTGTGACAAACATGCAAAAAAATCGGAAATCAGAAAGGGGGCAAACACTTTTGCACACCACTGTATATTATTAGAAAATATTATACTTAGCCATTTATTTATTGAGAAAAATGATCCAATATTACATATTAGGGAGTGGCAAAAGTATGCGAACCTTTGCTTTCAGTATCTGGTGCAGCAAAACAGGCCCAAACCATGATACTACCACCACCATGTTTCACAGATGGGATAAGGTTCTTATGCTGGAATGCGGTCTTTTCCTTTTCTCCAAACATAACGCTTTTCTTCGAAAGCAAAAAGTTCTATTTTGGTCTCATCCGTCCGCTAAACATTCTTCCAATAGACTTCTGGCTTGTCCACGTGATCTTTAGCAAACTGCAGACGAGCAACAATGTTCTTTTTGGAGAGCAGTGGCTTTCTCTTTGCAACCCTGCCATGCACACCATTGTTGTTCAGTCTTCTTCTGATGGTGGACTCATGAACATTAACATTAGCCAATGTGAGAGAGGCCTTCAGTTGCTTAGAAGTTACCCTGGGGTCCTTTGTGAGCTCGCCAACTATTGCACGCCTTGTTCTTTAAGTGTTCTTTGTTGGTCGCCCACTCCTGGGGAGGGTAGCAATGGTTTTCAGTGTCTTGCATTGATACACAATCTGTCTGACTGTGGATTGGTGGAGTCCAAACTCTTCAGAGGTGGTTGAGCATCAACAACTCTTTTTCTGAGTTTCTCAAAAATCTCCTTTGTTCGTGCCATGATACACTTCCACAAACGTGTTGTGAAGAGCAGACTTTGATAGAGCCCTGTTCTTTAAATAAAACAGGGTGCCCACTCACACCTGATTGTCATCCCATTGATTGGAAACACCTGACTCTAATTTCACCTTCAAATTAACTGCTAATCCAAGAGGTTGACATACTATTGCCACTCATATGTAATATTGGATCATTTTCCTCAATAAATACATGACCAAGTATATTTTGGTCTCATTTGTTTAACTGGGTTCTCTTTATCTACTTTTAGGACTTGTGTGAAATATACTAAATATAGCATTAAGACTAAACCATCTGTTTGCATTGTATGTCTGATTCTGAACTCAGACTGACGAAGTTCTAACTGTGTAGTGATGTGAAAAAACATTAAACTCTGTGGTATTCATGAAGACTAGTCAGACTTGAGGTGTGTGTCTAGAAATCCAGATTTGAAATCACAGCCAGACATGGCTTTAATCTGATTGTTAAAGTTCCATGTGTTTTCCATTTGGACTGTCGGTTGCTTTTCATTGGATGTTTAGCTCAAATGTAATTTGCTAGAAAATGATTGGATTTAAGATGCCTGTCTGAACACTGTTATTTATGGATAAGTGTGACATAGTGGAACCACTTTCCTACACAGCACACACTGACTCTACATAAGTACCAGACTTCTATAGACACTAGGTTTGGACCAATAAAGATATTAAACAAGTATCCTCTGAAAAATCATAGGGATAAAGCACATCAATGTGGTGAGGCCACTGTAGTATTACAGCATAGTGTGTTTTATTTTTTTATTTTTCCAGTGGTTATTTGATTACCATATTGCCTAATTAGTTCTGATCGTTTCTAATATTACATCATTATTTATAATGATAGCTGAACATTTTTGGGATTAAATCTTGGTAACATTTCCGCGGTCAGTCTTTTGGTATGAGTTCATGTTGTATTTAGAGTACTGGTGCTTTGCTTGGTGTGTGCACGGGGGTTGTGATGGCCTGGCGGTTAAGGTACTGGTCCATAGACCAAAATGTCTAAGGTTCAAATCCGGCCTTTGCCAAGCTGCCATTGTTGGGTACTTGAGCAAGACTTAGAACCCGCCATTGCTTGCATTATAGGATTGTAAGTTGTGAGTCGCTCTGGATAAGGGTGTCTGCTAAATGCTGTAAATGTAATGTGATAGGCTGATTTAAATGTGAAACTGGAGATGTCATGTTAATAAGTTTAATGCCAGTATGACCATGTGGACCATTTCTTTTTGTCTACTGCTTGTGAACTAAATTTATTTAACAACTGTCTGGTCTGACCTGCTGCCTAGTGCATTGCTTTTATTTTATTATTATATTATGTGTGTATATATGTATGTATATATGTATTTTTATGCATTGCATTACATTCCTTTGCTTTATTCATGCTTTTAATCATTAATGACATGCAAATATGGGTGTAAAAACAATCATTTTGGGTTCGGGAACAGATAAATAAATATTATTCTATTTACATTACCTTTTCTGCTGATATTTGATTCCAACTTTGAACAAATTGGAGAACAGACCTCTGGAACCAATTAAGTTTGAAATCCATTCCACTGTGTTGCAATATTCTGTAATATTGTCGAACCAAGCCTAATGGTGCTTAATGGAAAGCTATAAGCTTGTTAGCAACATTAGCCTCTGACTCAATCTTGCCTTAAGTTGCTGTTGACCAGAGATGTTGTTTATGCAAGTCTTAGAATTACGTGTTAATTATGTTTGTAACCATATTAAACTCCGCGCTTCCCATCCACGCTGTTTGCTGTAACTGCCTTCAGGCTCACTGTACCTCTGTAGGGACAGGAAAGCAATAGCCTCGGTAAATTATGTATGATCCTCACCATCAGAGCATACAGAAAGAAAGGATTGTCATTAATATAGTGCTGTTGGTACACTGAAGAAGCATGACAAAATCAGCCATTGCAGATGTAATTGGTTATGACATGTACATGATAATGACATCCATGATACTGTCATTCTGATCATTTCATGTGATAGAATTTCACAATTTAGTTGAATTACAATTAAAAACCTACTTTGTGATGGCGTCAACATATGGTCTCGGTACAATTTGAACAAAGCAAGCTGAGAGCTGTTTCCTAAATGACACTGTTGCTCTGTTACACATCAATAACTGAACATATTTTCAACCACACATTATAACACTAAGCCGCATCATAAAATACCTGTTATTCAAGTCACGTAGGCCTAGATTGAGTGGTGGGTGGTGTGGTATCATGATTCGATCTTTTCTACACAATCTTACATGTGTAGAATAAGATGGCGTTGATATCCAGTCATGTTGCCTCCGATTATATTACGTTGTTAACTGGGCAGGCTTGCTATGTAACACTTGAATTTACTCTTTGTAAATGGTCAGTTATACATATAGTTACATTTTAATTAGTTTTACTTGTACTTTAAGTTATATTATCTAGCTAAATTAAGTTACCATTTCAAAAATATCCTGCAACCTCTTTAAGTTGTGACTGTCATGCTCCAATTATTATTATTTTTTTAATTAAAACAAGATAAAAATGGTTATATGGTCATCCAAATGAAAGAAAATGCAGACAAGAACAAAGCAAGACAAAAACAGATAAGTACTTTTGAATGAAAAAAAAAAATGTCGCTGTGTTGCTTAGTACTTCAGATGTATGTTTTGTTTATTTCAGCAGTTACTTTTAAAGAAGTTGCCATTGCAGTCTCGCACTACGTGATTTGCCTATTTATTTTGTATGTAATGTGTTTTACATTTGTTGTTTACACTCTGAATGCGTGTCATGTTTATTTATTTATATTTATTTTGTATGAAATATTTCAAATTTAAGTTTATTAAATCACATTTTCATTGAACGGTTCAATTTTATAAATGTATTTAGTTACAATTGCACTAGAATTATGACTATTGTTGTTGCATTATCCATAAGCATGTACTTCATTCTTGTTTTGCATTCATATTATTTTTTTATTTTTATTACCATTTTACTTTAGTTGTAGCCTTATATTAGTGAGGTATGAAGAATTTTATTTATATATATATATATATATATATATATATATATAACATTTATGATTTTGGGTTGGTACTTGGTTAAACTAATGCCCAGAGTTCAGCGATTAATGCATCCCTGATTTACATTTGTCGTTAAATGAAAGTACTAGGCGAATTTATTTAGTGTGCTACATGAAGTTATTAAAATCATAATTGGGACTATTCTGAGTTTGTACAAGTAGGTGTGAGCTTTAGATGTAATAGCGAGGTGAATTATGCAGTTCTCATGTGTACACAGCATATGAAGGTCCTGTAACAGCATGGCTGAGCATCATGGCTCTGTCACCTTTATGTAAACCCTGCCTTAATGACCATGCCTCTTCTGACACCACTGTCCTTGCAGCCAAGCAGAGAGAACAACTATGTTTGACTAATTAAATACAGGCAGTGGCACAGCAGGAATTAATGAGGGATTTACTCATTAACCGAAGGGTCTTGGGCCATCCGGGGCCATCTGCACAGAAGGCCTATAATTCCTTCTGTTAAGAAGAAGAGGGACACGGGAACTAGCTCTGGATGTGTACTGTACCCAGGGCTGGGTGATATTGCCAGAATTCTCTGTCATTGTATGTGAAATGTATATCATGGTAACAGTCTGTAGCACAATATAGTGATTTTAGAATAAAATGTAAATGTTAAGTGGTATAAATTAAAATAACTTTTATTCATTTACATTTACAGCATTTAGCAGACACCCTTATCCAGAGCGACTTACAGTTGGTACAGTCTTACAATCCAAGCAATTGTGGGTTAAGGGTCTTGCTCAAGGACCCAGCAGTGGCAGCTTGGCAGAGATGGGATTTGAACCCTGGACCATTTGGTCCCTAGTCCAGTACTTTAACTGCTAGGCTACCACAGTCCACAGTCCTTATTCTAAGCACATTATCACATTTCAGAATATTTGTTAGGAAATATAGTTTGTAAACTTGTGAACAATGACAATATAAAAATCAAAACAGCAGCAGAAAATGACACTTTGATTTTATTTTGGTGTTCACCATATGTACCAGGGATCTTGACTTCACTAAAGAGCTTATGGCTTGGCATTTCACACCTCGGATCAAGCATTTTGATTTGCTGTTTTCCAGCTGTGTAAATTGTTGGCCATGTCCTTACACATATACGGTGCTATGACATTCATTATTCTCTCCATGTTCTAGACTTTTTGTCATAAAGGGTCGTTTTAGCAAAGGATTTAGCCAAACCTTGTCACTGACCATGGTGTGCCTCTTTGTATTTACTTTTAACAGTAAAAGTACATGTACTTGAGTAGGTTCTTTGTGCATCTGTGCTTTACTGAAGTATTTCCATTTGGTTGACTTTTAACTTTAACTCCACTGCATTCCAAAGTCTTACCTTTTCCTCCACTACATAATTTGAATCATTATTTTATCTGTCATTCCTTTTGGCTTGTGTGCATAAAAACATAACACAAAAGAAAGGAGCAAGCACACCAATCAGGGTATAATGTACACTTTTTGCACTTTTGACCTGTTGGACTGATTAACGACATTTTGTTGAAAGTTTGGTGTAGCAAGAGTGACACGAGTCTGTTCACCTAAAATTAGTTGATTAGGTAAGGGTCTTATTCTAAAAATGATAATAGGACATTAGAAGCATAATAAATCATGGTACTTTTACTTTCGATACTTAAGTACTCGTGAAGATGAATGCTTTTGTACTTTTACTCAAGTGGAGCTCTAGTGGGAGGACTTCCTCCACCACTGTTTTTAACACTAACACTGTTTCACCACTGGATATTTTGGCACATTTCTGGCTTTCATGCATTTTCTTAGCATATTTTATTTTAAGATAACAAAGATTTCTGATTTTGTAACTTATTCTCATACTTTCTTACATTTCCTGCACTTTTGAAATGTAGTTGGAGTTTTTTTTGCAGAAACAGTTTACGTGGAGACATTGAGATAAATCAGGTGCAAAAAGAGAAAAATGAGAACATTTAAAAGAACAAATGAGTGCAAAATAGTGTTTGTCAAAGTTTTAAAAAAATGCCATAGGTTTAGTATTCATTTAGTCGGCTAGATACACCAGAGGATTTCTACTCCACACTCAGATCAACAGCAGGTGGAAATAAAAGAGCGAGGTACCGGTGAAAATGTTAAAAGAAGACCCCAGCCTTTCCTGCGTCAACGATCAACAAAAGCTATGTGACAGGTGCACTTTAAAGTCAGGTTCAGCCAATTCAGAATATCCTCACTGCTACTTTTGAACTTGACCTCAGTCCTTTGGAGCTAATAAATGCCCTTTATGACATGGAGCTTCAAGGTATTTACTAGGACTTGTACACATTGTTGCTGGGCATATCCATCCCTTTATTGCCACAGTGCAGGATTTACTACCTTCCAGCAGGATAATGCGCCATGTCACACAACTTAAATCATCTCCGACTCCTTTCTTGAACAAGGAACAAGACAACAACACAGCCAACAAATCTGCCGCAACTGTGTGATGCTATGTCAATATGTCACCATGGACCAAAATCTCAGAGGATTTATGTGTGCCATGAAGAATTAAGGCTGTCATGAAGACTAAAGGCTGGTGGCACGGTGGTTCAGTGATTTACACTGCCTCACAGCTCTGAGATCCCCGGTTTGATTCCGGCCCTTGGGTTCTACCTTTGTGGAGTTTGCATGTTCTCCCAATGTCTGCGTGGGTTTTCTCCAGGTACTCCGGTTTCCTCTCACATTCTAAAGACGTGTTAGGTTAGTTGGTGTTTCCAGAGTGCCTATGAGTGTGTGAGTCCATGTGCCCTATGATGGATTGGCGCTCTGTCTAGGGTTGTTCCTGCCTTGCACCCTGTGTTGCTGGCTAGACACCAGCTCTCCTGCGACCCTGATTAGGATAAGACAGATAAGAGAGGGATTGAATGAAGGCTAAAGGGGGCCCAACCTGGTACCTAATAAAGTGGCTGGTGTGTATATATTTGTTTGTTTGTCTGTCTATAGATAGATGTACAGACCGATAGACCAAAGCACACAGCATTGCCACTGCTCAGCCAAGTTCTGCACACCGGATATGTGTCGAAACATGGGTTTTGTGCCCTGGCACACGTTAGAACAGTGCATTTTGTTCTCTTCTGTTTCAGTAATGAAATCAATTATTATTAAAGTCTCAAACGTCAGCTTGAGATAGAGGCAGTGCAGAGTAAGGTATTCATAATGTAGATTTTTCCTCGCTTTCAGAGTACAAGCCTTTATTCCCTAAGCTCAGTTTGTTTCTCTGGCACAGCCTGACAAATTGCAGTTCATTTTCACTTTTGGGCAAAAGTGGCAAAAATTTATTTTTTGGGCCAAATAAAGGTTGATTTAGACTGAATAATGAAGCCGGCATCAGACTCCACTTTTCCTGGTGAGGGTCATGGGGCAACAGGCTGAAAAGGTTAGTCCTGACTTCCTTAATCCCAGTCACAGCTCCTCCTGGGGGATTCCCAGACATTCCCAAGCCAACTGTGAGATATAATCCCTCCAGCAGGTCTTGGGTGTGGCTTGGGGTCTCTGTCCAGAGGGACATGCCTGGAACTGCTCCAGCAGGAGCTGGTCAGGCCGCATCCTTTCGAGATGCCCAAACCATTTCAACTGGCTTCTCTTATTTCAGGAGTAATGGTTCTCTCTGACGTTCCCTTGGATTTACTGTCACAGAGAGTAAGCCCAGCAAGCCCTGGAGCCCTGAGTGATATAACCTCCAATCAATATCACGATAAATTGAATGTTTTACTTCGGTTGTGATTAATGAATTATTATTATTTAATTAATGTGTGTGTGTGTGTGTGTGTGTGTGTGTGTGTGTGTGTGTATGTGTGTGTATGTGTGTGTATTTGGTAGCATTAACATGCCTAAGCTACAAGCATTGAAAGACATTGGCGCAATTACTGTTGACCTCTTCCACAGTGTTACATCTGACTTCTTTTTGTTCGGTGACATCTTCTCTAAAGCCAAAATGTGTCCGTATGATGGACGCCCCATTTGTCTTTTGTATAAGCCGCCCACTGTTTGAGTTGTCTTCCATGTTGCTTCCATGTTGCTTCCATGTCACTGACTGGATGGGGCGGAGTCACGGGATACAAGGGTAGTATGTTTTTAAAGAGAGAGAAAAAGCACAGTAGGGAAAGTGTTAACAGCATTACAAAAGACACCTCAAAAACATACTAACATGATTTAAATAAAATGGAATAACTGACATGGGCAAGATGACGTCCGTTAAAGGTTCTGAATGTCAGTTTTGATTCATTCTTAATTAATTAATCGCCCAGCTCTACTCTGAGTTGTTCTGTGTAATTGAAATACTAGCAGTAACTGCAGTATTAAAATAAAAAAGTGGACCCAGTTCGTATTTATACAGGTAGTTCTTGATATTTCAATGGGGGACTGTGGTAGCCTAGCAGTTAAGGTACTGGACTATGGACCAAATGGTCCAGGGTTCAAATTCCACCTCTGCAAAGCTGCCACTGTTGGGTCCTTGAGCAAGGCCCGTAACCCACAATTACTTGGATTGTAAGACTGTACCCATTGTAAGTCCGCTCTGGATAAGGGCGTCTGCTAAATGCTGTAAATGTAAATGTAAATGTTCCGACAAATCCATCGTAAGTTGAATTTATCATAAATTGAGGAGTTTAATATATAATGTATATATGATAGTGTAGCGTTTGTTACACATACGTAGTACCGTATTTTTCGGACCATAAAGCGCACCGGGTTATAAGGCGCATGAAATGAAACAAAACTCTTAAGTTCCGTCGGAAGCTCAGTTTGGTCTTTACCTGGCGCAGGGCGTCTTCTTGCTTCCTCCACTTGATTCCGTACCATTGATTCGTTAATGTTGAATTCTCTCGCAGCTGCTCTATGACCATGTTGTACTGCGTGACTGATAGCGTTGTGTTTGAAATCCGCTTCGAAAATGAATGAATGAATGCACGTACCCTAATGCTGAAGCACGTACCGTATTACTCCGCGATGCTGCGCACTACGGTGGCCGTAAGCTTCGTAACCTACCAAGGCCGTGCTAAAACATTTTGACAGATTTATGAGCGCCGTGTACCATCTACAATCGGTTCTAGGTCAGAAGCACACAACCAGAATTAATTCATACATTAGACACACCGCATTTTAAGGCGTACTGTCGATTTTTGAGAAAGTTTAAAGGATTTTAAGTGCGACTTATGGTCCAAAAAATACGGTACAGTACGACTGCGACTTTGCCTCACTGTGTCCCAGCGCTCATCACTCTCCATGTGACTCTAAAAATTCAAATTCAAAATTCAGAGTACGATTTCTGCTGAATGTGTATTTATGTGTATTGTCGGATTCCCATTGCAAAGTCTAAATATTGTAAGTCGGGCCATCTAAAACAGGGAGTACCTCTCTTTCTATTTTTGTATCAGCTTGCCTTGAAAGCAAAATCCCAACACCACTAATACTCTAATGAAAAGTCCTAATGACAGTCTTCAGTGTCATTCTGTTCCAACAAAAATAAAATCTCACATAATTGCTTATGTGAGCCAAAGCTTCAATCAGTCCTTATTTCTTGTAATGAAACAGATGTATCACTTCAAGGTAACTACTAATAATGGAAAATTGTATATACAGAAACAGCTTTGCTTGATCAGCTGTTCTGACACAGAGGTAACATTGTCCTTGCTGTCCTTAGATGCAGCCTGGATAGTAGTGTTAGTCAGATTAATGCACTTATATTATATACACACTCTGTGACCTAAATTAAGGCAAAACAAAACATGTTTTGGGGTAGTGATGACAGAGTCGGCACACGTGCTGAGAGACGACATGCACAAAGACAATAAATGGTGTTTCTCACCAGGCCTCCTGACAGTGATTTATGAATAATTAATGAGGGTGTTTGAGTAGAGCTGAGCAGAGCAAATTAAAAACGAGTTTGCACTCATGGTAGGATGAGCGTTGTGCTGTAGTGGATTTGGATAAGCATTGAAGCTCACAGCCAAATACACACAACTCCGTTTATCACTTGTTTGTCCCGGGTTCTCTTTAGTTTATCAGCGGATGCATTGTTAGTCCTGATATCTAAGGTTATGTTTTGCATCATAAGTTTCTCTGCGTGCGGTGGTTTGGTTTCATCTGGGGTTTTTGGATGAGGCCTAAAGGTTAATTGCATGTCAGTCATCCATAGTGAGACCCTGGTTAAACTCCCTGAAGTGTGAAATGGAGTTCTGTAAGCTTTACTGACTAGTTCTAAATCACACTATTCCAAGCTCACAGTTTAAAATGTTCGTTGGGCACAAATACACAAACTTTAAAGCGTAGACTGATGTTGTCGCAGCTAGGAATTTGTGGATGTGCAGACGTAAGCACGTCCGTCTTATCAAGTTAAGGGGTCACACTGGGTACACACACACACACACACACACACGTCTTGCTATCCTTGTGAGGACTTTCTGTTGACATAAATGAAATTTAAGCATTACTGTAAGAAATTATTGCTACACCTACCTGTAAGCTTAACCTCAGTAAAATCTAAAGAAAATCTTTTGGCTCTTTTAGGTTTTCAAATAAAAGTTTTTGTAGAAAAGCAATTAAAGAAGTGAGGTTTGTCAAAACGGTCTTCAAGTGAAAATCCCAGGTTTTCCCATGATTGTGAGGACATTTGGTCCTCAAAAGTATAGCAAAACAAGGCACACACACCCTCTTGTCTTGCTATCCTTGTGAGGACTTTCGATTGACATTAATGGAAATTACGGATTATTCTAGCAATTAATGCTACACCTACTCCATCCATTAACCTTAGTAACCTAAAGAAAATATTTTGACTCACTTATTTTTGCAAGTAAATCCTAAAGAAAAGCAATTACATTTACAGCATTTAGCAGACGCCCTTAGCCAGAGCGACTTACAATTGATACAGTCTTACAATCCAAGCAGTTGTGGGTTAAGGGTCTTGCTCAAGGACCCAACAGTGGCAGCTTGGCGCAGATGGGATTTGAACCCTGGACCTTTTGGTTCATAGTCCAGTACCTTAACCACTAGGCTACCACAGCCCCTATTAAAGAAGTGAGGTTTGTCAAAATGGTCTTCAAGTGAAAATTCCAGGTTTTCCTATCATTGTGAGGACATTTGGTCCTCAAGTATTGCAAGACGCGATACACACACACACACACACACACACACACACACGTCTTGCTATTCTTATGAGGACTTTCAATTGACAGAAATGACAATTAAGGATTACTGTAGCAAAATAATGCTACATCTACACCTACCCCTAGGCCACCTACACCTACCTACCTCAGTAACTGAAATAAAATCTTTTGGCTCTTTTAGTTTTTCAAATAACAGTTGCCATTTTTGTAACAAAAGCAGTTAAAGAAGTGAGGACTGTAAAAACAGTCCTTCGAGGGAAAATTCCTGTAGTTTTTTCCTGTCATTGTAAGGCAGTGTTTCTCAATCCTGGTCTGGCGCCCACTGCTCTTCATGTTTTAGTGTTTTCCTGCTCCCAACACACCTGATCCAACGACTCTGCTCATTAACAAGCCTGTTATCGAGTTAAAATGGGTGTGTTTAAACAGGAGAAGCAGTAAACTGTGCAGAGCAGTGGGGCACCAGGACCAGGATTGAGAAACACTGTTATAAGGACATTTGGTCCTCACAAGTATAGCAAGACGAGGCACACACAGACGGGCTTAGTGCATGTGTGTGACCTGTCACAGATGTTGATTGGGGGGGAGGGTCTGAGTGGATATGTCCTGCCTCCAGGCAGTCATGTGGAAATGTAGGTTAAGCTCATCATCATTCTGACCTCAAACCAATGGGGGGTACAGAGAAAATGAGGGACCATTTTGAAGGGAGTGATGACACAAGTCCTAAGCTGGTTTAAGACCTTATGGATCGTATGTGTACTGGTTGTTATCGCTGTCATAACCACGCCTACCATACTGTACAAAATGTCGTTATAATACTTCACTGGCTGCCGCACTGTTATGGGTCGCCTTTGTTCCACTCTGCACTCTGTTCTTTCAGGTACTGTGTCCAAAAAGCTGAACTGGCACAATTTGGTGTAGTAGTGTGCAGTCTGGAACATAGCCGTGGTGACAGCACGAGGAGGGATTATTTATTTATGTAACAGCACGCTCGGCCTCTGTTCGTCTCTCTCTGTCTTTCACATCCCATTATCCAGTCAGGCTCAAGCGGTTATATAACCATCTCACAAGTAGTACACAGTTTGTTAGTCACACATGCAAATGTGTTAGCAACATAAGACTCTGCAGTGTTCGAAGGCTCATCACCCCCTCTAACCTGTGCATGTACATGGGAGGGGGAGGAACGTACATTGTTGCCATGTACACAAGCACTTGTAGACCTCTAGTGGTCATTGTAGGAAGTGCTGGGAGTACCTCCACTGACAGCAATGACATGCATATGCTTTCAGGTCCCCCCCTTGTTTATCCTGGTTAAATTGACATTTAGAAGACGCCCTTATCCAGGGTGACTTGGAGAATCATGTTGGAGATATAAGCAACAGCCATAGAACCTAGTCAAACTAGATTCTGCTAGGATCTGATGTAGTAAGTAGCTTTATGATTGCTAAGATGTTGCTATGTGGTTGCTAAGGTGCTGGTAAGATATTGAAAAGACATTCAGCTGTCCATATATGGTTATTTTGTCTTTTGACTGTCCAGATATCGACAGGCTGGTTTTATAAGGTGTCAAGATATTTATGGTTAAACTCCATTTTGATGTTTAGATAATTATGGCTAAGGATTCTCAGCTGCCCAGATTCAAAATCAAAGTGCTTTATTGTCATTCAGACTATACAACAGGGAGTGTACAGATTAACGAGATTGTGTTTCTCTAGTCTTCAGTGTGCAAGTGTAAAGACAAGAGGGAATGTAGAATAATTAATAATAGAGTAATATAGAAATATTAGATGCATAGACATACATGAATTATATGTATCAAAAATATAAATAAGAAAAGAAATGTGTATATATCAAAGTAAATTAGAAAAGAAATGTATATATCACAGTAATAGTAATTATAGTACCATGTGACTGGAATGTATACTAATAGTATAAAGAAATATAACATATTTATTGCTAAAGATCATTTAACCATCCCAATATTTATGCTAATTTTCTGGTTAACTGTAGATTAGTACTGGTTAAGTCTGTCAACCAAAATCCAGATCCAGTTTTAGTAAAAGTCCAGTCCAGGTATTACCTAATCAAATCTCAATCCGCTTTCTAAAACAGTTTAGGCCAGGTTTTCCAAACCAAAATCCCTGAACTGGACACACAGTGGATTTGGATTTCGTTTGGGTAAAACCTGGACTGGGCTTTTACAAAGTTATCATGGCAGACTGTTAACCAGTATTAGCAATCTACTGTTAACCATGCGATTACCATATAGCCATAACTATTGGGACGGCTAAATAATTATCTTGATGGTTAAGGATTCTTATAATAATAAAACAAGTTCAATTTTTTAGGCACTATTTAGATCGACACATTAAGATAATATTAATTATATTGTTAGTAGGTAATACATTCTATAAAGAAAAAGCAAAAATTGATACCTATTCATTTAAGATTATATCATGTTTCTGTAAATAATTTTAGTCATTTTCAAAGCATTTACAGTGGGCTGGATCTGGACTTGACACGTTTTCTGATCAGGCCACGAAAATATTATGTGATGCGAGCATGCAGCGTTGCCTGACATGACAAAGATCAATATCTGACCTTGGGCGCACCCTTTCAAAAAGCATAATTGTTTTGCTGCTGTGAGGAAGTCGGTATTGGAACAGCATCTGTACTGGGGTGATAGACAGAAATACTGTAGTTTGTGTTTTTTTTTTTTATCACTGTCCCTGTGGTTTATCATAACCTAGCTCTGTCTGGTTCAAAGGAAGTCACAGCAGGGTAATGCAGCATTCTCACTTCCACTTGTGTCTGTGTCTATGAAACAGGATGGGGCATGTACAGGAAAGCTAAAAGAGAGCAAAGTGTTCCAGGCAAGCATAATTCTACAGCACCATAGGCATTCAGAGGGAAGTGAAGAGTAATAGTGAAGGGTAACAGAGCAGAGTGCACCCAGAGTGAAACAAAAGCACACCATTTCATATGCTCAGTTTCAGCGCAATAAAGCTAGCAGCTTTACAATGTTTGAAAAAGGATGAATATATAAGGATAGATAGATAGATAGATAGATAGATAAGGATGAATGCAACTCTGAACAGAACTGCTTCTGCAATGTCACGACATTTATTTCTGTCCAGAGTTGCATTCATTTTTCCCCAAGATCTTGTATTCACAAAGTCTCCTCCAGCACATCCCAAAGATTCTCAATGGGGTTCAGCTCTGGACTCGGTGGTGGCCAATCCATTTGTGAAAATGATGGTTCATGCTCCCTGAACCAATCACAATTTGTCCCTTATGAAACATGTTTTTCAACGACATCCCCACTGTTTCTGGGGATCTGAAATAGATTAATTCAATTTACATTATTCCACATGGGAAAAATTTGCTCGGTACTCGACAGGCCTTCTGGAACGAACTAACAACGAGAACCGAGGTATCAATGTAATGTGTTTCTTCTCAGTGTCATATATTATAGGCCAAACCTTGTCCACACAACAGAAGTCACTCCCATGTTAATTACAAGTTTCCCATCATCGGTTATCTGTGAGTAGTTTACCTATGGAGGTAAGCAGCACTGTTTTAGGATGGTTTACAGCAAAACATGACTGGTCTAGCAGTGCTGCTTTTACAGGTAACTCTTTACCATAGCCATGTGGTACATGCTGACAAATCGACCAGCCATAGTCTGAATGGCTAAACGAAGAAATTTTCAGGTCTGGGCAACAGTACTAGCACAACATTGAACATTTAAAACGAAATTCAAAGAAGATGAAGATGGAAATCATACAAGTTCATAAATGTGACTAGACGGTGCCCTCCTGTAATTTAAAAAAAAAATCTGAAATAGGAATTTATATATTACCGTATTTTTCGGGCTATAAAGCGCACCGGGTTATAAGGCGCATGAAATGAAACAAAACTCTTAAGTTCCCTCGGAAGCTCAGTTTGGTCTTTACCTGCCGCAGGGCGTCTTCTTGCTTCCTCCACTTCCGTACCATTGATTCGTTAATGGTGAATTCTCTCTCGCAGCTGCTCTATGTCCATGTTGTACTGCGTGACTGATAGCGTTGTGTTTTGAAATCCGCTTCGAAAATGAATGAATGAATGCACGTACCCTAATGCTGAAGCACATACCGTATTACTCCACGATGCTGCGCACTACGGTGGCCGTAAGCTTCGTAACCTACCAAGGCCGTGCTAAAACATTTTGACAGATTTATGAGCGCCGTGTACCATCTATAATCGGTTCTAGGTCAGAAGGCACAACCAGAATTAATTCATACATTAGACGCACCGCATTTTAAGGCGCACTGTCGATTTTTGAGAAAGTTAAAGGATTTTAAGTGCGCCTTAGGGTCCGAAAAATACGGTAATATCACTGACTCGCTGTCTTACTCCTGCTCTCACTCTTACTCTTGAGAAAGAAATCTGATTTGCCCTGAAGCCAGTCTGAATGCAGTCTTACTGTCTGGAATGCATATTGACAAAACACTGCCACATAGTTCACTTCCTACATAACTGACTGAGTTCGTCATATAATTACTAAGCTATTTGTGTGTGTAGGAGTCATTCATGATCAGGTGTATTAGTGGAAACAATGCAGCGCTGCAGCCTCTGCAGCATAGGGAATAATGCAGAGCGTTTAACGGGGAAAATGAACACAAACTAAACCACACAACATGATGACAACACTCAAAATCCTGTTAATGATACAGTTGCAACAGAAACAGAGTATTGAGGAGTATATCTGTTGTTCCAGTGAACACATTGTTTCTGAACAAAAGTCTTTTTTTGCAACTTGCATAATCAGTTATCGACCTGGCTAGGGCTGACCCATTTCTCCAAGCTGTGATAATGTAATGCACAGAGCAAATGAGTGGTAACCCAGTTCTGAGGCACACTCACCACTTTCACGCTCACATACTACCGTGGATCATCTGCAACAGGCTCATCCATGTCTGGCTTCCAGAACATGACCACATTTCAAAATGTGCTGACGCAATCTCAGACGTGATGTGAACCAGAATGGATTGTTACGCTAATTTTTTTATCCCAAATCTGAAATAACACGGCTTCGAGATGGCTCAATTCTTTTAGGCTGTCTTGGCCAAGATTGCAAATGGGGCTGGAAAATACCATGACTTCCATGTTTGCCTCAACTCAAGTTCGTATTGGCATTGTCCAAGATTACGTTTGCACGAGTACTCATGCATGTACGTCTGAATATATCGGCATCGTGAGTGATTGTTGGAGGGGGTTGGTCTGCAGGTGAGAAGAACTGATGGTTGGGTGGGTGTATGGGGGTGATTGTAGCTTAGTTTGTGAATGAGAGTAACGTAATGTAATGGTCACAATTTGCATTGTATGTATCTCACACCATATTCGATTGCCATGCTTGAGGATGCCAGTATATTTTGCCTGTTGCATTACAGTGAGAAAATGTCATTGGGTTATGAACTTCAGTAAGATTAAACCAGACACATGTGGGCCATCTGTGTTGTCATAGGCCCATTTTTCTGTTTTTTTTTTTTTTTTTAAACCATTTTTACCATACAGTAATTATTTAAACCTGCTCCATCTGAGTCAGGGCCAGCAACAGGGTACAAAACAGATCCTTTGTAGAACCTTTGACCTTGTAAACAGCGCTTGGCTATGAATGTGAAAGTAGATGAATAGATGAACATTCCCTGACCTGATCAGAGCCATGCTTTGAATAGTCTTGCAGTCATTTAATATATGTATATAAACAAATTATTTTAGTCAAACTGCGTCAAGAACTGAATTCCGAAGGTGGTCCAGAACCGAGGTACCACTGGATGTATTTACTGCACTTCCAGCTTTAGGACTTTACAAAAATCCTCTTGAATAACCTGGTCTTAAACTTTGATTTTTCTCTGGCTTCTCAGACGGTATCTCCTACTGGCCCAGGGAATTTGGAGTCTCCTGTCTACACAAACCTACGTGAGCTAAAGATCTCTCAGTCATTTCTGCCTCCTGTCCCCGCATCCTCTCCCCTGCATGTAGTGGGGGACTGGGAGACCCACAAGGATGTGAGTGGAAGATATTTCTACTACAATCGCACAACCCAGGAGAGGACGTGGAAACCACCTCGTTCAAGAGACAGCAACGGGGGCAGCCGAGGAGACCCTATTAACACCACTGACATGGAGGTAATGTAGGGATGGAACATGCAGTTAGAGCTAGTATTTCAGTACATTTTTGCTTATCTCTGATAAAAAATAAAAATGTGTACACTGTTAGATATCAGTGTTTTACCCACTACTTATGTAAGGATGTGTGTCCGGTAAATCTAGTTAATGGAAACAATAATAATACATTTATTTTAAGTGCTTTTCCAAAACACAAGGACACTTTACAGACGAAAAAAATATGTAGCATAAAATCTTGGATAAAAAAGAGCAAAAAATAAGTCTGTGTAAAAGAAAAGATGTAAATTTTGACATTGAAAACATGTGACACATGATAATTATGGCTAGTTTAAAGTATTATTGCTAGGTAGCTGCACTCACACATGCAGCCACTTTATTTTCACGTACATTTGGAAACCAAAATGAGTAACGAAGGGTGAAACAGGAACCCAAGGACTGATCCACACTAGATCTTCAATAAATTCTGTTTGCTGATTCATTCAGTCACAAAAACAGAAGTGAACTCTTTCCATTTTCCACACTAACCATCAACAATTTTTGTTATGACTGTAACGTGTCTTAAAGCTTTGCAACAGCTATTTGAAGACAAAGAACTTATCAGACCTTCCTCACAGTCAGCTGACCTAAACCAAATCAAGACTTTTGGGTGGGCACTTGAAGACAGAGAAAATTTGTGGACTCTCTAATGCAGACTTTAATTTCAGCAGAAGGTGGAACACACCAAGTCCTTTTCTCAAATGTTCAAGTCTCTACTCAAATTCATATGCTGATGATATGATTTGTAATGAAAAATATTCTATTAGATTAGAGGAAAATGCAAAATAGGAGCATTTTCACTAACGGTCTCATACTTTTGGCCTCTACTGTACATTATTACTTGTAATATGATCACTGCTGGGTTTGGGCATCATGTGATGAACTGAGTGGTAATGTAACCTGCATACTTTGATATCAGAAATCCAAGTAAGGCTGTTATTGGATTTCTCAAAATCTGATAAAGCCAGGTGGATTAAATTCCAGTAACTGGCGTGTGAAGGAAACCTGTAATCAACTCACTATTTGAAATCTGCTTGGGCCAAACTGTGAAAGAGCTGTCTTTGTCAAAAACAAAGAGTAAAATTAAGTATTATTTTAAGAGTGTAATGAAAGGTTAGATTAAGACTCATTTGTATATGCGTTGCTCTGCTAAGCTACTACACTAAAGTACTAGACTGTTTAACAACATGGACTAAAGCAACATTTAACAACAAATAGACATGTTAATGTGCTATTGCTCGTGTTACTGGTTGTATTACTGGTTCAGTTGCTGGTTTTCCTTTGGCTGTGCTTCAGATGTAGCTGCTTGCTTCCTTACTTGACTCTGTTCTCCCAGGACGCATGTGAGATTTTGAGATGCAGGATATTTCCTAACAAAATGCTTTTCTAACCTGTTCATATTTAGGACAAATGCATCTGTCTCTGCTGCATCTAGGTTGCAGTGTGGGCACACCTGGTACTCCTGGGCAGCCAGATTTGCCTGTACTGGTCCGTTTCAGTGACCAGACTGTACTTGCTCAAGCTGTACATTGCTAGTGTTGTAAATCTTTCATTTTTTACACAGATGGGTCACCATTATGTAATCATCATTCAGTGTAGTATTGTCACAATACTGATCATTTCAACTTTGATACAATACTTTGAAAAGTATTGAAATTCGAAACCATTTTTGATACCAAAGACAGGTAATGTGCTGATTTCACTTTTGAAGCTCTTTTATAGATGAACATATCCAAATATACTATATTAATAATATACTATAATACCATGTGCTATTGTTAATCTATGATTTCATTAATTATTTAGTATTGTTACTGCTATTTAATCTTTACTGCTTCACTATACTGTATATTGCCTTTGAGTATATTTGTGTCTTTACATGGTTAGAAAAAAACAGAAAGCAGATGGACTGCCAGTGTGTGTCTCTTGGATTTTTATTTGCTGATTTTGTTACATTTTTTTCCTCTGTGCCGGTCAATTATAAGACCATACAGACGCACTACTGACATATTTCTTTCAGTATTTCAAAGTGAATGAGCTGAGTTCTGACCTGGAACAAAAGAAAAGCTAAAATAATGAGGACATGGAGAGAAGAAGCCACAACATAAAAAAACAGGAATTAACCAAGGAAAATGATCCAAATCTACAGTGGTGCTTGAAAGTTTGTGAACCCTTTAGAATTTTCTATATTTCTGCATAACTATGACCTAAAACATCATCAGATTTTCACACAAGTCCTAAAAGTAGATAAAGAGAACCCAGGTAAACAAATGAGACAAACATACAATGCATGGTCATTTATTTATTGAGGAAAATGATCCACTATTACATATTAGTGAGTGGCAAAAGTATGTGAACCTCTACGATTAAGAGTTCATTTGAAGGTGAAATTAGAGTCAGGTGTTTTCAATCAATGGGATGACAATACTATGTAACACAAGTTTTGTTCCCAGCTTTTTAATGTTATATTCCAATTGCTTATGTCTAAAACAAATAAAAAATTGCTTACATTCATCATAAACTTCGCTTTTGTGACCACGGCAACGAAAATTATGAATTTTTATTATAGAAACAGGTCACCAACAGGCATGCCGAAGTATGCTTTGTAGGCCTCACACATCTTAGCAGATGCTTCACAGAGTATTTTTCGCTCTGTCTTTATAAAATGGGCCACATAATAGCTAAATGAGTCCTGCGGATGTATGGGAAAAACCTCTTGATGCATCTAAATGACTAAGTTGCTGTGTAACGTAAGGGAAAAAGGAGGTCGCAACTCGGATAAAAATGGTCAATCTTATTCCATGAGTATCAAAGTTACACGAGTGTTCTGAGGATTCAGCGGAGCAAGACTGATCACCGGGTGGTTGGGGTAGCAGAGGTGAACACACAAATATAATACCATTTGAAAGTCGTGGTCCTTCCAAGCTCCTCTGTAATGGGGTGTGGGGTGAGTGTGTGAAGTTTGAATTACCTGTCGTTCTAGATTGAATAGAGAATGAATTCCCACTGTCTGTCTAGGTCGTTCCCCTTTGTCTTGTGGCTGTTGCCCACCACTTACTATGCAATCCCAAATACAATTGATAATGTCTCTCAGGAAGGGCTATAGTGCCCTATATAACTGTAGTTATACAGCTACCTACAATTGTACAGTCCCAGGAAAGTTCTAGTTAATTTCTGGACAGTTCTAGAAAATTCTTGATAGTTCTAACAATTCCGGAAGCTTTTAAGTATCTTGACAAAATTAGGGCGAATATCCTTAAAAAATAGAGCAATTTCAAAATATGATGGTGCTGACCAACAAAAAGCAAAGTTTACAGGGCCCCCACCTAATAACTTTTTCTATTCATTAGGATAACAAAACATCAGGGGAAAAAACACACTTAACAAACGGTGAACAAAATTTTTGTTGAAAAATTGTTACATGGTGGCATCAGGTGGAGTGGGCACCTGTTTATTAAAGAACAGGGATCTATTCAAAGTTGTCTTCAAAACAACGGTTTATGGAAGTGTATCATGGCAGAAAAAGGGGAGATTTCTGAGGACCTCATAAAAAAGGGGTTATGGATGGCTCCATCCAAGGGCTGGAAAAGGTTACAAAACCATCTCTAAAGAGTTTGGACTCAACCAATGCACTGTCAGACAGATTGTGTACAAATGGAAGAAATTCAAGACCATTGTTACCCTCCCCAGGAGTGGGTGACCAACAAAGATCACTCCAAGAGCAAATCGTGTAAGAGTTGGCGAGGTCACAAAGGAGCCCCGGGTAACTTCTAAGCAACTGAAGGCCTCTCTCTCATTGGCTAATGTTAATGTTCATGAGTCCAGCATCAGAAAAACACTGAACAACAATGGTGTGCATGGAAGGGTTGCAAGGAGAAAGCCACTGCTCTCCAAAAAGAACATTGCTGCTCGTCTGCAGTTTGCTAAAGATCACGTGGACAAGCCAGACGGCTATTGGAAGAATGTTTTGTGGACAGATGAGACCAAAATAGAACTTTTTGGTTTAAAAGAAAAGCGTTATGTTTGGAGAAAGGAAAACACTGCATTCCAGCATAAGAACCTTGTCCCATCTGTGAAACATGGTGGTGGTAGTATCATGGTTTGGGCCTGTTTTGCTGCATCTGGGCAGGACGACTTGCCATAATTGATGGAAGAATGAATTCTGAATTATATCAGAGAATTCTAAAGGAAAATGTCAGGACATCTGTCCATGAACTGAATCTACTTTGAGGACTTGTGTGAAAATCTGATTATGTTTTAGGTCATATTTATGGAGAAATATAGAAAATTCTAAAGGGTTCACAAACTTTTAGCACCTTTTGCTGACACTGTTATCCAGAGCAACTTACTACTGAAACAGTCTTACAAAGTACAGTGAAAGCTATTGTGGGTTAAGTGATTTGCTCAAGGGCCCAACGGTGGCAGTTTGACATTGCCCAGAGGTTGATCAGTGCATATAATCACACTTACTCATGTATACCAGGACCCATAATCCTACATCACATGGCAGTACAGAACACATGGGAACCTCCATACAGATAGTAACTAACTGTCCCCGTTTTTGTTGTTCTTTAAACCCATGTAATCAACAAAACAATGCTGTACTTCACAGCAGCAATTTATTGATGTGATGTAAGGGGTTACTATAGACATGAATGTGTGTAATAAATCACAGAGGAGGGAGAAATGGCTGAATGGACAGTCGGGCTGAATGGCATGGACCAACTCTCTGCTGTGCATGACACTACTCATTACATTTACACAAGAACTGAATTCATGCAGAACTAAGCAGATTTTACCCACACACAGTCCAATGAACTGCCCGATATAAATAATGTGCAGGCGCAGCACACAGAATGGCGTCATTGTTGCGTCAGTTGTACAATGCCAATGCTGTGTAAAATTGTATCAGTGTTATCGTGGGCACTGGATATCGCCCACCCTCACTGTTCACACAGCTCATGTCAGTGCAAATTAACGGAGTGTTTGAAGTTCTTCGGCGTTAGGCTCTGTGCAAGTGTGCGTTTTAACTAGGGCAAGGTTGAAGTAGGTCTCTATATTTAAACCGCCTAAAATCCTGTCCTGATATTTAAGTCACACAATTGTATCTGACCTAGCTGCGCGCAGGAGTGTGTGTGTATTTTGGTGGAATCAGGACTGTAGGTCTAAAGCTTTTTAAAGTGTTTAGTTTCAGTATTGACAAAGAGTAAACAAACATGAGCTTTTGCAAGGGTTTTAGTGGGGTGTGCATGGGGTGAGCTCGTCTTCCCGTCCATCCATCCATCGGCCCTTCTGTCCGCCCGTTCGTCCTAGTTAACGGGAAGAAGTGTGCATATGGACGCACGTCTTTGGTGGTGTTTGCCCTTATCACAGGTTTAGATTAGAGACGTTTATCTAATTGTTTGTTTATTAGTGCATACTGCAATTCTCAGGCGTCGTAACACTAATACCGGCTGTGGCCTGGGAATGTATCGAGGACAGTTGAAGCCACTAGTGATGGGAATTCCGGCTCTTTTCAGGGAGCCGGCTTGTTTTGGCTCGGCTCACAAAAAAGAGCCGGCTCTTTCGGCTCCGTAGGGCTCTATAGTTGTTTGTAGCTTTAATTTATTATTATTTTTATGATTATTATCTCTCTCTCTCTCTCTCTCTCTTAGCTCTCTCTCTTCTCTATCTCTCTCTCTTCTCTCCTCTCTCTCTTCTCTCTCTCTCCTCTCTCTATCTCTGCCACATCGGCTCCCAATCAGGAAAAGGCTCCCGTTCGTTCATTCAAACAGCCGGATCGGTCGCGACGACCGGAGCACGATAAGCCACTATCGAAAGTTCCACTGTAAACATACAGGGGAACCCCGCTGTCGAATTTTAATTATAAAAGTTGGATATTTTCGCCTAATATAATGCTGTCTGAACCTCTAACCAACTAGAATAAAACTTAGCGTTTGGCTGTGAATGTAGATAGAATGTGTATTGGAATGGCTGATTTGCTTCAGTGGTCAATTATGAGGAAATGGTTTGTCATTAATAGTGATGCATTTAGCACCTGAAGAAGACCCGGCCATATTGAAAGTAGGTGGGTTTTGAATATTACAGGAAACACTTTTTCCCACCGTAAAAATGTTGTATACAGCTCCTGTATTCCAGTATTTGTTATCCAAACTGTTCCAGGAACATTCGAATTGAATGATTGCTGCTTCTATTAAAACCATAACCTGCTGTTGATTCATAAGCTTCAACAAATCATGAAGCACATCTGAAAAACTCAACAGAGGAATCAAATTTGTGTCCGAAGGTTAGCATAGTGGATCAAAATGGTTCTTGTACCCTTTATTAATCCACTTATCAGTTGGGTGACATTTCATTTAGTTAAGGGTTAATAATAAGGTAAAAGTGCTAAAAAACTGCTCTGTTTGTGACCACGGCGTCCTTGTACCTCGTCCACCGGGTTCTCTCTTTCTCTCTCAGCCTCTTTCTTGAGAGAATTGCATGAGCCAGCAACACTCCCAGGTCAGTCCGGACAGTCAGTATGGACGCCCCCAGGTGGTTGGTCTCTGGAGGAACTGGATGAACCATGGCAACACTCTTTCTGGGTGCGAATACAATAATGAGAAGAAGACAGCCGTTGTGTCAGTTTATTGCAAACGATTATTTTTGGCGTGACCTCCTGCCCATCTGTTAAAGTTAACCTAGTAGTTGTAGATTCACTTTTAGTTTATTATGAATGAAAGGGAAACGTGGGAAGATGTTCCATGAAAGTATACCTAAATTGATCTGGCTGATTAGTACTGCGTTAACATGGTGATTCATATCATGGAAAAATTCACCACTATCAAAACAATATGTTGTTTGAATGATATTGTTGCTGTCACTCTATCTTTGCCTGCAACTTCTTTTTCTACCACTTAATGGCAGCTTGGTGCTTCGGTCTGTCTGGTAGGTTTGTAGTGGATTAAAGCACATGGATGGAACAGGAGGCCGACTACTATTACAACGCTTGAATGGATCCCGCTCTGAGTGGGAGCTTCAAAACGAAGATTATGACATGTGCGCACTGCAGGGCTCCATATCGTGTTGATATCTTTTAATGATACAGACTGTTAAATACATGCACTCAGAATCTGGGGCGACACCACACTCTGTTATTTCTCAAAGTTCTGCTTTATGTTTTTCCTCCTTTGTTTTGTCTCGTCAGTACACACTCCCTTCTCCCAACACCAACGAAATTCCTAAAAGTCGTGCCTGGATAGGAAGCAGCAGGAACCCCATTGTCCTTGACCAAGTGGAGAAGAGTACTTATGTACTAGACCTTAAGATAAGGTAGGTAACACCAAATGAAGCAATTGCACAGACAATGACAATTTATAGTGTTCTTAGTGGGATTTGTTTCAAGTTTGATTGACAATTCAAAAAATTGTGGCTTGTTCTGTAATTGTTTTCAGTGCAGCATGACTAATTGGCCAGCTCAGTCTATTTGAATGGGATGTTTAAGCCGGTAAGCCTTTTCATATCCCAGTATGACTTACGGGGCCAAGGTTGCAGGGCAAGTTTTGTGTTGCTGGTTACTGGAGTCCCTGGTATTGGGACTGTTGGGTTACTGGTCATATCTGGTTTATTGGACTGGTGGTTTACGGTTGGGTTATTGCTTTGCCTTTGTATTGGTCATCCCTGGTTATTGGGCTGTTGGTTACTGGTCATCTCGGTTAGTGGACTGGTGGTTACTGGTCATCCCTGGGTTATGGAGACTGGGTGGTTACTGGTCTGTTATTGGCTGCTTGTTACTGGTCATCCTCTGGTTATTGGGAACTGGTGGTTACTGGTCATCTCTGGTTATTGGACTGGTGGTTACTGGTGCTGGGTATTGGCTTGCTTTTTACTGGTCATCCCTGTTATTGGGACGGGTGGTAACTGGTCATTCCTGGTTATTGGGGGGGGACTGGTGGTTTTACTGGTTATGGTTATGGCTTGCCTTTGTACTGGTATCCCTGGTATTGGACTGGTGGTTACTGGGTCATCTCTGGTTATTATTGGAATGGTGGTGACTGGGTCTGGTTATGGGCTTGCCTTGGTTAACTGGTTCATCCCTGGTTATTGGGGCTGTTGGCACTGGGTCATCCCTGGTTATTGGACTGGTGGTTACTGGTCTGGTTATTGGCTTGCTTTGTTACTGGTCATCCCTGGTTATTGGGCTGTTGGTTACTGGTCATCCCTGGTTATTGGACTGGTGGTTACTGGTCATCCCTGGTTATTGGACTGGTGGTTACTGGTCATCTCTTGTTATTGGGCTAGTGGTTACTGGTCTGGTTATTGGCTTGCTTGTTACCTGGTTATTGGGCTACTGGTTACTGGTCATCCCTGGTTATTGCTTTGCTGTTTGCTGATCATGTTTTATTGTTGGCTTGCTGGTTGCTGATAATGTCTGGTTACTGCCTTGCTGGTTACTGGCCATCATTGGCTATTGACTTGCTGGTTGCTGGTCATCCCTGTTATATTAAATTTGATCTTAAATTTCATTTGAATTGACACTGATAAAAGGTTAAAATGTATTCCATTTGTGGTTTTACCCCTGCTTTCCTTCCTTCAGCCATCTGAAAAGACGTTCCTCTCACGTGTTGTAAGCAATCTTTGTTTGAGAGCCTGATGGTTTATTGGAAATTATATTAAAAATGTTAACTGGCTCAACCTGAACACACGGCAGAGTCATCTACTGTACATTCATTCTTTTCCAGCTGTCAATCAACAATAGGCGCTTCACCTTGGGACACTTCTCCAGGGTTTTTGGCATATCACTGTACAGACATCAAGTTAGTGCCCCACCCCTCTGCTGAGATACGACCAATCGAAATTTGAGACTTTCTGGGGATTTGATCCCTAACAGCAAAACCTGCTTCTAAGGAAATCAATGAATAAAGAAAAACACAAATTTACCACATTTGAGTTGAGTTGTAGATTCCCACATGCAGGCTTTGATGTTTACACGCGGGTGTGTGCTGTGGTGCTAGCTTTTGTAAGTTTTGATGAGGTTTCAGCAAAAGGATGGATCACGTAGATCATACTAAAACCCATGAATAATGTGCCTTCTTCTATATCAGGCTCTGACTGCAACCAAAATGGTCGCAAAAGGTTTGAAACATGTGCAAGATGGAATTCCACGGAGGTGCATTTTTTGCGAGTGAATGACGTTCCGTTCGAGTCCGTCTCAATATCTAGTGAGTGCCCTCGCTTGCCTACTTTCTATGAAGAGAGGCCACCAGTGGTATTAAAAAAGGACTGAGCCGTATATTGCGTCTTCATTACTGCATTCAAGAATAGTAAAAAATCTGCAATATTATGGTACCGTGCAAAAGTTCTTAGGCCACCATTAAATTAGAGAATGCATTGTTTTAGCAATGGTATGATGGACCATATAATTGAAATAATTAACGCGAAATCTAACTCAGGAAAAAAAACAGGTTTTATACAGTACAGTGGCGAGTATTAGTATGACCTTTCCTTACACTGGGCCAGTAGCAGCCCCTGGCAGCTTCATCGAGATGCCGATTGATGCTTCTACAGTCTGAAGAACGAAAACTTTGATCAGGAACAGTCTTTTGAAGGGTAGCAGGCAAGAGAAACACTGTTCGATAAGGGGGAAAGATATTCTCACAGAGGTGGAATGAAGCTCAGTGGAAACGAGGATTATGGAGAAGTGACAAATACACGTTGAAATTTTTGGGTCCAGTCACGACAAATGTTAGGTATTGGTTCATTATACCATGCTAAAACAAAACTCTAGTGGTGGTTAAGACTTTGCCGCAATATTGTAACTCGCTGTGTACTCAACAATGTAACTCACTTGTTGCCTAAAAGGCAGCAAACTAACATACAAAACTAAATAGTACTAAATAAGTAATACTTATTGCTGTTGCTATGATGTGATTGAGCTGTCAGAAGAGCTTTACATACTTCAGAACTGACTTCCTTAAACCTCTTTGCACTCATCAAACACTTTAATGACCCTCACCATAGAACTAATGTTTTCCTCTGTTTGATTTTTAGGAGTCGGGACCACCCAAACATAATTCCCCTGACTCTGACTTCAGGTCCTTATTCACCTAAACACTCCTCTACAGTTAGTATTTCATAATAATGTGTTGTATTTTTTTTTTGGGTGTAATGCTTCATTTAATCCACTAACATCATCGGAATTTTACCAATATGTTGTGAAAGTTGAGGAGACAAGATGCACATTTTGAGAAAGCTTCTTAATAACCCGGCAGAACATAAGGAATAATGACTAATTAATTTGGGAAGATTTGTAAAGTGTTTATTGTATAAAATTGTGCTCAGCAGAATACTGAGTATCTAAGTACTGTACATAGCAAATAATTCCATTGGTAATTCCACTCACCAACCACTTTATTAGGAACACTGTACTAATACTGGTTAGAGCCTGTTCTATGTAGAGTGGATTCCCCAAGATGTTGGAAACATTCTGTTGAGATTTGTGCTTCATGTTGATACGAGTGCATCACTGCAGATGTTTCAGTGCACTTTGTTCTGCAAATTTCCTACTCAACTATATTCTACCATATCCCAAAGATGTTCTTGGGTCTGTGGTGGCCTAGTGGTTAAGATACTGGACTATGGACCAGAAGATCCAGAGTTCAAATCCCACCTCTACCAAGCTGATACTGGGAAATGTTCTACTCGATTCGGATCTGATGACCGGGAAGGCCTCTGATGAACACTGATCTCCCTGTTATGTTTGTGAAACCAGTTTGAGACAACTTTTGGTAGATAAACTGTGTCTGTGAAGGGATGCACATGGTCAGCAACAATACTCAAACAGGCTGTGGCGTTCGAGCGCCCAAAGTGTGCAAAGAAGGCATTCCCCACACCATTATACCATCTTCACCAGCCTGAACTATTGACACAGAGCAAGTTGGGTCCATAGATTCATCCTCTGGGTGCCAAATTCTGACCCTAACATTTGGGTGCCTCAGTAAAAATCAATATTCATCAGACCAGGTTCATTTTTTATAGTTAATTTTCCAGTCTTGGTGAGCCCACTGCAACCTCATTTGTCTGTTCTTGGCTGACAGAAATGGAAGCCAGTGTGGTCTTTTGCTGTTGTAGCTAATCTGCCTCAAGGTTTGATGTGTTGTGCACGCTTCTGCTCACCACAATTACACAGTTTTTATCTGAGTTATTGTAGCCTTTCTAACAGCTCGAGACAGTGTAGCTGTTCATCTCTATCATCAACAAGGCCTTTGTGTGTAGAACTGTCGCTGGCTGGACGTTTTTAGTCTTTGTCACGCCATTCTAAGTAGACTTCAGAAAATCAGCACTTACAGAAATACCCAAACTAGTCTGTCAGGCACCAACAGTTATGCTATTGTCAGAATCACGGCTCACATTCTTCTCCCATCTCCAGACTGATAGTGGGTGTGAACATTACCTGAAGCTACTGGTCTGTATCCTTCTGTTTGTATGCACTGCATTGCTGCCATGTGATTGGCTGATTAGATAAATACAGGAATGAGTGAGTCTACAGGTGTTCCTAATAAACTGTTCAGTGAGTGCATATACTGTAGGTACATAATGAACTCTGCACCAATACTTGCTGAAAATTTTAGATGGTTGTGCTGATGGTTTATGCTTTCTGTACTTGCACTTGGAGCATGAATTGCTGAAACTGAATACGTTTTGATTCGATTACACATTTCTCTTTTTTTAGCCGTCAGAAAAGTGTGGAGTCCTCAATGTCACCAAGATCACTGAGAATGGGAAGAAAGTCAGGTATTTTATTTAAAGATTTCTTTTTAGTTGTATTAATTGTAATTTAGTATGATGGCTGGATGCAAAACCTAAGTATACCTAAGTAAAAGTTAATGTACATGCGTATTTTGAAAGTAGTTTCATATGTGTAATACACTGTATAGACAAAGGTTTGTGGACACCCCTTTTAATTAGTGAGCTCTGCTATTTCAGGAACACTCTCACTAGTTACACATTCATGATATAAAACATACATTTCTAGATTCTCCATAGACCAACAGTGGCAGTAGAAGGGACACATTAGTAAGTTCGTCAACTGTCTTTCCTGCTGTCCTTAAACAAAGTCCACAGAGAAATGGTTTGACAACTTTAACTGAGAACTTAACTGACTTGCACAGGACCTTGACCTCAACTCCATCAGACACCTTGAATATGCACTGGAATGGCAAAAGTCACCCAGGGCTTACTGTGTCTGATCTCAGAAGCTGACCTCACAGTCATATTCCAAAATCTAATGGAAGGAACTCTTAAAAGAACAGAGTGTTGTTGCAGCAAAGGTGTGGGGCAAACTCCATACTAATACCCATGTTTTGAATGTATTTTTGGGCTGTCCACAAACTTTTGTCTGTATAACGTATCCAAGTGGCAGACTGGACATTGATGTAAACATGGGGAATGTAGGTTGTTACTACAGGCTTGAATACATCTGGGTCGCAATTGAAATGGCAATGTTCCAGTCTGATTCTGTATTAGGTAGATATTGGCCTAAAACACTAAAACACTGCATCATGTAATATTATCTTACATGGTACATCATCCATGTGAACATAGGAGTTTTTTTTAGTTTTTTGGGATATGTGCTGGAGCTCTTGTGACCCTGACCAGGAAACAGTAGTGTAAAAATGTGGCAGTAATCAAAGAAATGAAACAAAATGTACTGTAATCACATTAACCAAGTGAAAGAGGAGGAGAATGAAACAGACAGCAGGAGGAGGACAGGGCTGGGAGGAAGCCTGGAACAGAGTGATGCTACGAAGGTTTTGTGGGAGTAAGTTTCAAAGATTCGGAAATGACCTACCTCCTATTGATTGGAGCTGAGACTGATAGAAGACCAGGACTTGAGGAGCTAAGGAATCATCTTTGTCAGTATTGTATTTTTAGACAACCAGCTGGACGGGAATAATGACAAATTATTCAGGTATTCCTGTGTAAATATTTTTCATTTTAATGTTACTACTTGTGTAATTGTTAGCTATACAGCAAAACCATAACATAAAAAGCACAGGCAGAAAGGAAAGTGTATACCAGGGAGTTTGAGAATTACCAACAGCATGTGATCATTAACCTTTCAAGGTGTGAGGTGTGTTAATATGGGACAGTGGTGACGTTTCTGTTCCTCTCATGCTGTGTAGAAAGAACTGGACCTCATCCTGGACGGTTCTGCAGGGCTCCACGATGCTCTTTGCTAAGGGTCAAACCAGTGGCACCAGCTGGGTATGTGCTTATTCTTGTGATATAAAGTTTATGAACTTAAAGTCTGAAGGTAAAAGTTTAAATGTAACTGTAATATGAATATGAAATTACAAACTCAGCACTCACACAAAACTACAAATAGCTCTAATTTTATATCTCTATTTACCACCTTCTTATGTTGTGCTATTCAGCTTTCAAACACTGGAGCATTTTTTTTTTTTTTTTTTTCTGATGATAAAAATGGTGATTGAGTGATATGAGCAGTACAGTGGTTCATTGTTTGTAGTGCAATCCGGTCTTAAATTTTCGGATGAAGTCAGATTAAAACTGTCTACTCCAACTGATATGTAACTTCGTCTCTGAAATGACAACTGATATACAGGGTGGGCCATTTATATGGATACAGCTAAATAAAATGGGAATGGTTGGTGATATCAACTTCCTATTTGTGGCACATTAGTATATGGGAGGTGGGTGTTGACCATGGTGGCCATTTTGGATCCAACTTTATTATTTCCAATGGGAAGAGGGTCATGTCAATGCAAACCTCTTGACACACTGACAGCAACACCGCAGAAGAAATGCTAGCACAGGCTTCCAGTATCCGTTGTTTCAGATGCTGCACATCTTGTATCTTCACAGCATAGACAATTGCCTTCAGATGACCCAAAGATAAAAGTCTAAGGGGGTCAGATTGGGAGACATTTCTTCTGCGGTGTTGCTATCAGTGTGTCAAGAGTGGGAGAAGAGGTTTGCATTGACAATCCAACACAATGGGCAGCACTTTGAACACATTTTATAAGTGGTCATAAACTTGTAAATAACTCATGAAAGAATCAAGTTCCGTTAAAACCAAGCACACCATTGTTTTTCTTGTGAGATTCTCAATAAGTCTGATGTGTTACATGACCCTCTTCCCATTGGAAATAAAGTTGGATCCAAAATGGCCACCATGGTCAAAACTCATCTTGAAAAGTTTCCCCCCTCCCATATACTAATGTGCCACAAACAGGAAGTTGATATCACCAACCATTCCCATTTTATTTAGGTGCATCCATATAAATGGTCCACCCTGTACAATAAATTTAATGTAAATATCATGAATACCTTGAATTGTAAATATTTCTAGACTGTTGAAGGAAAGGTAAGTGGTCACAGTAAACAACAGTTTTTCTATGGTTGAAATGAATAGCATTTGGTAATTACATATCCACTCCAGATGTATGCTCACAGGCCACTTTATTAGGTACTCTTTACTAGTACCAGGTTGGACCCCTTTTGCCTTCAGAACTGCCTTAATTTCTCATGGCATATACAGCAAGGTGTTGGAAACCTTCCTCACATTTTGGCCCATATTGACATGAGAACATCATGCAGTTGCTGCAGATTTTTTTACATCCATGACGTGGGTCTGCTGTTCCACCACCTCCCAAAGATGCTCTGTTGGATTGAGATCTAGTTTGAGTATGCCATTTGATTACAGAGAACTCACTGTCATGTACCATCTTCTGGGAGTAACCATCAGAAGAGGGCACACTGTGGCTATAGAGTGATGGACATCAGCAGCAGTACTCATGTAGGCTGGGCATTTAAACGATGATCAAATGGCGTTAAGGGCCCAAAATATCCCCCACACCATTACACCACCAGCAGCAGCCTGAACTGTTGATACAAGCCGGGATGGATCCATGCCTTCATGTTATTTACGCCAAGCTCTGACCCTAGCATCTAAATGTCACAGCTGAAATCGAGACTCCTCAGACCAGGCATCTTGTAGCATCTGCTTCAATGTTTGCCCTATTGTATGTTCAGAGATGCTCTTCGGCATACCTTGGTCATAACAGATGGTTATGAGAGTTACTGTTGCCTTTCTGTCAGCTCGAACCAGTCTGGCAATTCTCCCTTGACCTCTGGCATTTTCATTCCAGAGAACTGCTGCTCACTCTGTATGGGCTCCGTCTTGGACCGTTCTTTGTAAACCCTAGAGATGGCTGTGCATGAAAATCCCAGTAGATCAGGAGTTTCTGCAATAATTAGACCAGCCCAAATGTAATTGGCCTATTACAGATTGCATTAACGAACAGTTGAACTGGTGTACCTAATAAAGTATCCATTGAGTGTACATAGACATTAGGCTAATTTACACTGAATTATTCCTTTAATAATGTAAACTGATCTTTGTCGATTTAGTTTATGCCATTCTTAAACTGGGTTTAAGTAATCTGTACATTCCATGGTATGGTCTTTGTACAAAAATCGAAATTGTCTAAAACTAGAATTAGTGAATCTGGTGGCTTTCTCCTGACTGGGGCGTTGCCTGTGATTCATCTCTCCATTCTCCTTTTTCTGCTGTGATAGTGAATCTGTTCTTGCATCATCATTCTCGTTCTTTCTGTTGTGTTCTTCTCCTCCTTCCCTCTCTTCTCTCTTCAAAGTCGTACTACCGCAATGGGCTCCTCCCTGAGCTCCTCCTCTCGTTGCTAAGCAACTGGAAAGCGTTCAGTCAAGCCCCGCCCTGCGGTCTCCTATAAGCATATTGGGCCTTACTTTTGTATGTGTTTTATGCTTCTTTACATCGCAAGTCTCTGAGCCAGAGTCTGGAACAAGTTTTGACTGGTTTATTTACAATGAAAGTTACACGTAACATAAATTTTTGTGCAGTAAGCATCGAAATCACTAGGCACCTCATTAGATTTGTCGTGCCAAATCAATTCTTTTATATATATATAATATTATATATATATATATATATATATATATATATATTATATAATATATATAGATATATAGATATATAGATAGATATAGATAGATAGATAGATAGATAGATAGATAGATAGATATATGAGAGAGAGAGAGAGAGAGAGAGAGAGAGAGAGAGAGAGAGCAGAGAGTGGAGTAAGTGAATAACCTTTAAAATTACTTGGGATGACTGTTCAAATAAATGTACCATAAGGAACCAGAGAGAGAGACGAATGGGTGTATTTAGAGGGACAGAAGAAGGTAAAGAAGTGCAGCATTACTGATATTTAATATCTCAGCTTCTATATGCTTTTTCCTAGCTAGAGTCGCACTTTCATATGTAATATATTTTACGCATTATAATTTGTGGAATATGATGTTTAGTACTGTGGGGGCCCAATGTCTTAGGCCACCATTAGATGGGACATGCCAGTCTATTAGCAATGGAGTATGGACCCTATAAAAATTATTTCTCAGTCACTTTATTAGAATACAACCAGAAAAATACAGGATATTTGTAGGCAGTATTAAAGAAATTGGAAGAAAAGGGAAGAAAACGGCTATATAGTGGCAAGTACTTCGTGTGGCCCTCCCCTTACCACTTGAGCAATAGCAGCCATCTGGCAGCTCATCAGGATGCCAAGTTGACCCTTCTAGAGTCTGAAAGAAGATTGATCGGGGATGATGTTTTTTGGAAGGGTAGCAGCTAAGAAACGAAGGCGAAACAGGGTTAAAAAATGCTAATAATGTTGAAGACCACTAAGATTGGGAATGATGATCAGTGGAAAAGAGTATTATGGAGTGACAAATCCAAGTTTGAAAATGGTGGGGTCCAGTTGTTGACAATATGTTTATGTACGGTCATTATTACCATTGCTTAAAAACATGGTGGCCTAAGACTTTTGCACAGTAATGTATATACAAAGTAATGATTACATCTGCTGTATTTTACAGTTGACTGTGTAAAAGGTCCAGTTTTTATTTAGGTTTCTATTTTTTAAACATTGACTCAGTATCACACTCATTGCAATCAATAATAGAATTTCCCCTGTAGTGTATGTTTAGATGTACATTGATTTTTCTGCTTACTGGGGACACATGTGAAAGAAAGAAAACTATCTTGCAAAAATGAATTTCAAATTCATGTTCAGAAAACTGTCCTAAGACCTGCTCACAGCTTGTGCATGCACACTCTTTGCATGTCTCCCTCATGCTTAATCTCTTAGCCTGATTTTGCTTGCTAATGCTCCTTTTGTTCACAGAGTTGGAGTTGATTGAAGAATACTCGATGGATTGATTTATTGATGATTGTTGAAGAATCATAATTGACTGATTCTTTGGATCATTGTGATTCATTCGTTTCATATCGGTGGTTGTTGGAAATTGCCTGAGAAGATCGTGATGCACTGGCATGCATTTCATGAATAAAACGTGTGAACTAAACCTTCAGAATATTTTTTTGATGTACGGTTTCAAGCCCACTAGTGTAAGTCTAGTTGAATGTACTTAAAGAGAGACTGGCTTGGGGTTTGTACAGATGAATATCCATGTCATACTTGAACTAACTCTTCATTAAAGGCAAAGTTTAAAATCACATTATGAGCAGAGGCCCTTGTCTTGAGAGTTCCCCGAAACTAACTGGCACCTAATGAGCTGTTCTCAGTAACCTGGTTCGACACCCAATAACGACAAAGTAACACTCATGCTACCAAGGGACTGATGCCTGCTAACTCTTACACTAAGAGCAAATCTTAATGCAACATGTTTTTTATGTCTGAAGTTTGGAGGGAACCAGTCAAAACCGGAGTTTACTGTGGACCTTCGTGGAGGTTCGGTGGAGTGGGCGTCGAAGGAGAAGTCTAGCAAGAAGCATGTCATTGAGGTAAACCTTATGCCCTATAAATAATCCAGTTCTCTAACATTGTGTACTACCTGTAGTGATGTACCAAAGTGAAAATCCAGTGTTTTGACTGACACACAGTGAATACATCACTTACCGATCACTTTATTAGGTACACCTCCTTGTTTCTACGCTCATTGTCCATTTGATCAGTTTCACTTACCATATAGAGGCACTCTGTAGTTCTATACAATTGCTGCCTGTAGTCCAGCTGTTTTTCTACATACTTTTAGTTCCTTTTACTAGTTCTCTAATGGTCAGGACCCCCACAGATCAGCACTGCAATGAGTAACATAACAGCACTGCAGTGTTAGTGTTTTTGCTAGAAAACTTGCTTGAGTACATCAGACAGCAGTGCTACTGGGGTTTTTAAACCCCTGTTTGATCCAATCGTACCAGACACTAACACACCCCCACCGCATCAGTGTCACTGCAGTGCTGTGAATAAGCCTCTACCGAAATAGTAGCATAGGTGGTCTTATGGGGGTTCTGACCATTAGGGAACAGAGTAAAGGGGATAACCAAGTATACAGAGAAACTGTAGTTTGTAATTGTAGAACTACAAAGTACACATAGCAAGCGGAGCTGATAAAATGAACGCCTCACGTGAACAGTGGTTCTGTTCTTCTGGCAAAAAAAGCACCTTAAATGCCAATTTTAGCCTGGAGTTTCCAGTGACCAAAGTGTATGTGCATTTCTAATATGTACTTGATCATAAATATCTGAGCAACATGCGGTTATTACAGTTTTGTAAATGACACCCCTTCTGATCTTTTAACCTCAGCTAAAGAACGCGTTCCAAGGCCACAGAGCTGCTGATCCAGTCAGAGAGCGACAACGTCATTAATGACATGGTACAGGGCTCTCACTGAGGTCGTCCAATACACATGTGAGTGTCACACACAACTAACATAATTTCTTACCACTCTTCAGTCTAATATTGTAAATTGTACATCCCATGTTGTTAGGAAATATAATATTGCACATATGCTCTGCACATAATGCTTGAATTTACCGACTCAGTCAGGCTCCTGTCTGCCTGCCCTTACTGTGCGCTCCTGTCTGTGTTTGTTTGGCTGCATGTGTTGTAGGCATGGGAATCCGATGAGGCTATTGAAGAGGACATGCCTGAGTCTCCTGGAGCTGAGAAACAAGATAAAGAAAAAGAACATAGAGATTTCAAGAAAAATAAAGGTAAAACACGCAAGCATGCAATGTGGGTTATCACATTATGATATTTCATAGACACTGCCTGGCCAAAAAAGTGTCACACGCTAATATTTGGTCGACTTTAGCTTTGATTACAGCACGCCTTTGCTGCGGCATCGTTTCCACAAGCTTCTGCAATCTCACAACATTTATTTCTGTCCAGAGTTGCATTGATTTTTCCCCAAGATCTTGTATTGATGATGGGAGAAAGTCTTCCCAATAGGGTTCAGGTCTGGACTCTGTGGTGGCCAATGCATGTCTGAAAATGATGGCTCATGCTCCCTGAACCACTCTTTCACAATCTGACCCTTCTGAAACAGATGAACATCTTTTCCACGACCACAGGATGTGTCTTTCGACATGTTTAACAAATGAGAAGCTCCTCACTGCATCAGTTAGGGCTAAAGAACTTGTTGCCAGCTGAAACATAATCACCAATGCAGTACTTATCCGATGGGAGACACTTTATTTATTTATTTTTTTAACTATTAACTATTTGCTTAGTTAAATCCAGGTGGTGACCTTTTTTGTACAAGCAGTGTATTATTATTTTCTATATTATCCATGTAGCATTAGCCATGGTAGCGTTTCACTCGTGTTTTCCGTGGTATCTCTGATGCATTACGTGTCATCTGCACACAGTTTTCTTGTGGAAATACCCTTTCATTTATGTTACAGTAGCATAAAAATGTGATTGTGTGATAATGTCTGGTCAATGTCCATTTCAGTCAGCAACCTGTGTCATAGATCATGATGCGGACATTAAATGACCCATACCTGTAGATGATTTAATATTTTATTCAGAATGAACTTTTCACTGAAGATGTTCTCACATTCTGTGTTACACTGATGAATGCGAAATAGAGCCAAAAGAGGCCCAAGCTCATCTGCTGTGGCTTTTTTCCATTGTGCTACAGATGCAAATTGGTGTGAAAAAAGTTACCTGTTTTTGTACTGCATCATCATTCCAAAAGATGTCCAAAGAGCATTTACAATGTACATGAACATGTACAGTTTCTATTGATGTACGCAACTTTGAGAAATCATGCTATCCAGTCTGCAGTGAGTCATTATAAAAAAGTCTGTTCATTCTTCCACCATCTTGGTAATGCCTCTGAGCAGCTATTACCAAACTGAAAGAGAAATTAATGTTTAAAATCCATATTTATAATTGCTGGTCTAATCTGACAAAAGGGCTATAATTTACTTGCGTTGTTGGGTCCACATAACACAGAGAAATAAAATTTTATAAAGCTTATTCTAGTTGCTGCTTATGCGCATCCTGCCACTACAAAGGGGCCAAGACTTGCCCCCTCTCCGACACATTTAGTAATATGCCGATTGGTTCTTGCTAATGACAGGGCGGGGCTTCTGTACTACAGTCCCATTCCTATTTAAACCAGTGAGCAGTCTCCTCCTTATATAACGCCTCTGATACCAGGCTGTACATCATACGGCATTGCAAGTTTGAAGTAGGATTAAAGTGCCACCTACCAGCGGTCTGAAACTTGGTGGCCTAGCAGGGTAGAATTTCATTGCTGGCAATAAATTTGTCGCATTTTAAGCTTGGCGAGAGACAAGGTTGGCGGCTTTTCGAGGTAAAGTGCATGGAAGGAAATCCATCCTGCCGTCACAGGTGGGGTGGTGAGAGGTGGGATGGGCTGGGGGGCTGGAAGATGACAAGGTTAGACTGTACTTCCAAACAACAGAAGAGTGTCAGATTTCAGTGACACCTATTTGTACTGAACAACATTTCACCTGTTTTCATGAGGGAATCAATGGCACAAATAAACTACTAAATCAAACTGGATCAAATTCAATTATGGTTGCTTGTTTACTGTGATGCACAGATTACATTAGCACTCATTGCTCGTTACATTATACCGAATATATTCAGGATAGGAAAACTTTCAAACCTTGTTACTTTTTTTAAAGTGTGCACTGGATGGAGTTGCTTTTGCTGGACGATGAATTGATCCCCTTACTGGCGGCTTCTCCTTTAGAGCCTGGGTCCCTGCGATGGTGGGCTAGTGTATCATAGTATCAATCCACTGCACCACCTAAGCACCCATGATTTCAGTATTGAGTAAAATAACTCTGATGGCATTCCAGAAAACTGAATCCATTTCTCTGGACATACGGTTTTGTGGAAGAAACATTTCGTCACTCATTAAGTGACTTTTTTAGCTAGTTGTAAACTTCCCCAATCTTATATTCAGCACATTTGCATAATGACCAATACCAGCAACATTTCATAACAATGGGACCGGTGATCTGTTTATTATGCAGATTGCCATGGCCTTTAATGACAATGGCACAGAAGATTGAGGAATTGCTACGATTGCTTCATTGTAAGATGGTGAGAGGTGTACTCTGAGGCCCCCTGCTTGGTTCAGGGATGGGCATTTCCTTTTTTACCAAGGGAATGAACTGATACTACTTTCTGGGAGTTTCTCACCTGGATTATCGAGCATGCATCAAGACCAACTCTAGTGGCTGTTTCAATGATTCTTGCATTTCTCTACACAGGAATGAAAAATTCTACCAGTATGGAATCAACAGATCAGAAGAAGACCAGAGTCAAGCTTAAGAAATTCCTCACACGAAGACCTACCTTACAGGCTGTCCGAGACAAAGGCTACATTAAAGGTAATGTACACATTCCCAGCAGGAAGGAAATGTCCAGCAGTGATCAACAATGCCTAGGTTTTAGAGCCCAATTATCTTCTCTTTGTTGCCAAACCAAACAACCTTTGTTGTAGGAAATGTTGGCTTATCTGGGTACTTATGTGCTCCAGACTGACACAGTGAGTCTATTGGGCTATCATCATCATCATATGAGCCAGATATTTCTGAGTAAAGATAATGCGGTCAGCCAATCAAAAATCGGGTCGGAGCAGTAAATCAGATTGGATCCAGTGTTCTGTGAATGTCATCCTATATCCTATCCTGCAATCTGTTCACAGATCAAGTATTTGGGTGCAGTTTGACCAGCCTCTGTTCCAGAGAGAACACCTTGGTTCCAAACTTTGTCAGAATGTGTATTGAACATGTGGAGAACACAGGTAATAGATGTATTCATGCATTGAATTGACATTATAATGTGTGTAATTAAGCTCTTAATCAGTGGTTTGTAAAATTTTTTGTAAATACAGGCTTAAACGTTGATGGATTGTACAGAGTCAGTGGCAATCTGGCTGTCATTCAGAAACTGCGCTTTGCTGTCAATCATGGTATGGATTGTGTTACAGATCTGCTGTAGTCTCATCACAAAAACATCACAATGTATTTCAGGCTGTGCTTTGATCTGCACATATTTATAGAAGTCCAGTTATTGAAATGTATTTGTTTAACAAATATTTATCTAATACCATTGATATGTTTACATGCAGTGGGGTAAAAAAGTATTTAGTCAGCCACTGATTGTGCAAGTTCTCCTACTTAGAAAGAAGAGAGAGGTCTGTAATTTTCATCATAGGTACACTTCAACTATGAGAGACAAAATGGGAAAAGAAAATCTAGGAACTCACATTGTAGGATTGTTAAAGAATTTAATTGTAAATTATGGTGGAAAATAAGTATTTGGTCACCCACAAACAAGCAAGATTTCTGGCTCTCACAGACCTGTAACTTCTTTAAGAATCTCTTCTGTAAATTATGATGGAAAATAAGTATTTGGTCAAAAAATTTGGTTCAACTCAATACTTTGTAACATAACCTTTGTTGGCAATGACAGAGGTCAAACGTTTCATGTAGGTCTTCACCAGGTTTGCACACACTGTAGCTGGTATTTTGGCCCATTCCTCCATGCAGATCTCCTCTAGAGCAGTGATGTTTTGGGGCTGTTGCTGGGCAACACGGACTTTCAACTCCCTCCACAAATTTTCCAAGGTGTTGAGGTCTGGAGACTGGCAGCTCTTTGGTCTTGGCCATGGTTGAGTTTGGAGTCTGACTGTTTGAGGCTGTGGACAGTTGTCTTTTATACAGATATGAGGTCAAACAGGTGCCATTAATACAGGTAACGAGTGGAGGACAGAAGAGCTTCTTAAAGAAGTTACAGGTCTGTGAGAAATCTTGCTTGTTTGTGGGTGACCAAATACTTATGATTTACAATTAAATTCTTTAAAAATCGTACAATGTGATTTCCTGGATTTCTTTCCTTCCTATTTTTGTCTCTCATAGTTGAAGTGTCCCTATGATGAAAATTACAGACCTCTCTCATCTTTCTAAGTAGGAGAACTTGCACAATTAGTGGCTGACTAAATACTTTTTTGCCCCACTGTATATTAAGCCATATAATAATGTATGTGTAACAGATGAAGCGGTGGATCTATCAGAGAGTAAATGGGAGGACATCCATGTGGTCACCGGTGCTCTGAAAATGTTTTTCCGGGAGCTTCCAGAGCCCCTCTTCAGCTATGCCTCCTTTAATGACTTTGTTGAAGCTATCAGTGAGTTCCTGCCTTTATTTCTCATTTGTATCTGCAGTAGTTTCAGTGAAATGAAGAAATATGCATTGAATAATTGGACATTTTTCAGTTCCCTATAGTAGCTAGATTTTAAACAGTGGCTTACAGTGCCTAAGCAATTAAAATACTTAATGGCCATCATTTTGTCGTAATGTAATTGCATGTAAATCACAATTCGTATTTAACCAAGTTTTTTTTTTTTCTTTATATACACTCAATGACAAAAATAATGCACCAAGAAGTTGTTGGGATCAAATGAAACTTTATATATGTGAATGTATTGATGATATATTAGAGAGGCTCTAATACCCTGTTTTGCCACCTCTATTCTGGATACAAGATGAGACACGTTTGGGCATGGAGGCATACAGGTTCCATATGTTTTCCTGTGGCACATTTGCCCACAGGTGTTGCAGCTAGGCCTGTAGATCCTGGACACTAGGGTAGGGTAATAGGGTGCCGAAGCGGAGTTCCAGCTGGTACCATAAATGCTTTATTGACGCTAAATCTTGTGGCCAGGCAGGCTAAGGAAGTGTTGCAATCTGGCGGAGACATTCCTTGGAAACCCTTGCTATGTGTGGGTCAGCATTACCCTGCTGAAAAATGCCAGTTGAAAGCCCAGCCATGAGAGGCAGCATGTGGCCACAGGATGTCCAGTGCGTATCGCTGAGCTGTTAGTGTCCCTCCTTTCACTACTAGGGGTGACAGTCTGTGTGACCACATGTACTTTGCTTATGTTTTGGCCTGGTCAGAATCCAGATTTGAACCCCATAGAGAATATTTGGTCTCGCGTTAAACACAAACTAACTGGGCAACATTTTCAACTACACATCACCTGCATGAAACCATTACCACTGACTGGAATATCATTGATTTTGCAATTATGGGGGTTGGTCCGTGTTATTTGCCCAGAAGTGTACGCTTATCTGGAACCTATGAGATCAATACATACACATACATACAGATCATTGCATAACACTGTGATGTGTTTTTTGTTTGTTTTTTTGGCTCAAAATGTATACTGAATTGATTTCTCATTTATTTTTCCACAGTATTTTTCTTGTGTAACATGATTTTAAACATTAACATCAGCCACATGAGGGCGCTGTTGCTTATGTTTTGGGAATCCAGCGCTTTCCCCCACTGTTGATAGTAATGCTCTTTCTTGTTTATTTTTATTTTCCCTCAGAAAACTCGGACTACAAGCAGCGAGTCCAGGCCATAAAGGATTTAATCAGACAGCTCCCAAAACCAAATCAGGAAACGATGCAAATCTTATTCAGACACCTGAAAAGGTACATTTATGACACCTCATCTATGACACACCTTTGGAACAAAATGGAAAAAGAGTGATCTATTTGCTGATGTGCAGTGTACGATTTTGAATTGTGCTGTGTGTTCAGGAGTGAGTAGGGCAGGGTCTGGTGTGTCTTCTGTACAGGCTGCCTATATTGAGTTATCTCACTCCATTACTGGGACAGATCTGGCCACTGGCCAACTACATCATTATGGGAGAGACTGAGAGATGGAGGGAGGGGAGATGGGTGATAGACCGCATCCTCTTGACACCATGATGTGATGCTGGAATGATCAACATGAGAGGGAGAGAGTGGAAAACAGATAGTCGGAGTGTAGAAGAGAGGTTGAGTCGATTGATTAATCAACAGAGAGTTTAACTGTGATGAAGTGTTGTGTGATGTGGTGTGTGTATGTCCTGGTGGTGTTACAGGCATGTAATCTTACATACATTAAGATACAGAGCATGGTGTAGTGTCCGGTAATCAAAACAAGCTCCCCAGGCAAAAGATTAGTCACCTTGTGTCTTTAAGGTGATAGTAAGTTCCTACAGATGGCGTGGCACGAGGATGACCGTAGACTGAGAAGAGGTGGTACAGTGCAGTGAACGTTCCGTTCGATGTGTGGAAAATGGGTCGCAAAGCGGATGTTAAATGATTGGCAAAAAGAAGTGATTGCATTTGGGCATTCCAAAAACCATAGTGTGGATGAAGCTGCTGAATTTGCAGGTGCATTGAAGCGTAGGATCATACAGGTCTATGTCTAGGCATTTAGCAGACTCCCTTATCCAGAGCGACTTACAACTGATACATTCTTAGCAATTACAACTGGTACAAATAGTGGTCTTGCTCAAGGACCCAACAGTGCCAGCTTGGTGGAGATGGGATTTGAACCCTGGACCTTCTAGTCCATGGTCCAGTACCTTAACCGCTAGGCAACCACAGTACCACAGGTTTACCAGCAGTGGTCAAAAGACAGAACTGACAGCTTGTGACTAAAAGTCACTTTGCTTCCAAGCAAGAATTGCTCCTAGAAGTCAACACGGGTCGTTCACAACCAATCTCTGAAGGAACACTTACCAGATAACTGCATACCATAAACATATGGAACAGAGTGGCATACAACAGCCCTTTGCTCTCCTCTTCTTACAAAGTTGCCCAGTGGATGGAAAGACACAAAAACTGGACTGCTGGAAACATGTTGTCAGGTCGTATGAATCTCGTTTCTGCCTGTATGTGAATAATGCTAGGCGTCGAATTCATTGAAGACCTCAGGAAGCCTTCAGCGAGGACTTGTTTGCAAGGTGTGGTTCAAGATGGAGGAGGTTCTGTGATGTTCTGGGGGTGTTTTAATTTTGCGAAAATGGCTCCTTTGTTTGAGGTGGCAGTAAGTTTGAAACACAATGCCTACCACGAGCTGCTGGATACTTTTTTTTCAAAAGGTTTTGCCTTTTGCTCATTCTCTTACCGACTAACATAACATTCCTACCCTTGTAATCCAAGAAGACAATTCTCATGTTCATAATGTGACTGATGAACATTCAGGAGCAGTCACACATCTGGACTGGCCTGCAAAATCCCCAGATGTGAATCTGCTTAAATCTGTGGTACTACCAGGAGGAGCAAATTGCACAATTATTTGATGCAAGAGTGGCTGAACATTGATGTCGCCTACATCCGGAAATGTCCAGTCCATGCCAAATCGAACCACAGCTGGTATTCGTGCTTATGGAGGTGTTAGATGCTGCATTGTCTTACAATGGAACAAAGTGGCTTCAAAGAAATGCACTGATTGGGTACTGAGCACTGGTATCAGGGCCAACACGTGCCTGACACTGATGGGATCCAACTGAATTATGTCCTGAACACATGCATGTGTTATTTTGACATGGATAATAACTTAAAACTGGACATCGTATTGAAGCACAGTACCATCACATCTATGATTTTAGGCATAACTTACAGTACCTAGAGAAAATCATCAGCATCAATGAGAAAATTACTTTAAAACACTTGGTTTGCATACGTGATCAGCCTCTTTAGAGAATAGCTTTTGTAAAATTACTTTGGTACCACCGATTAACTTCCAAATTCCAGGCTAACTGGCCCCCACCTGAAATCAGTTGTAGTGGTTTTATTTACTTCAGAATGAAACTAGCAGTTTGTTGAGGATTCCACTACTATATCACCTAAAAGACCCCATGATAAAGTTGTTGAAAGGCACAAGTTAGCTTTTCCTAGCCCTCAGAGTACTGCTCAGGTCATTATTAAGAACAGGAAAGTGTATGGCACCAACAGCATCTCATCTAAATTGGCCTTGATAACCGAGCTAGAAGGATACTGATCATGATAGAAACCTACCACTGTCGACTTACATGCTGCAAGTACTTACAACTTACTTACTTTGTTTGTCATTGAATGGCCATTTGATACTGAAGAGCGCCATTTAAATAAACTAAACAAACTGTAGACCATCTGTTTCTTTTCATACTTTGTTAGACCCCTTTACTCTGTTCTCTAATGACCAGGACCCCCCCACAGGACCACCACAGATCAGGTACTGTTAGACATAGCAGTGCTGCTGGAGTTTTTAAACACCTCAGTGTCACTGCTGGACTGAATATAGTCCACCATCCAAAAATGTTCAGCCACCAGCATCATTAAGCAGCGTCCTGTAAGCACTGGTGAAGGATTAGAACATGACTAACATGAACAATAGATGAGCTGCTGTCTCTGACTTTACATCTACCAGATGGAGCAGTATGGTAGGTGTCTAATAAAGTGCACAGTGAGTGAACACAGTATTTAAAAACTCCAGCAGCCCGGCTGTGTACTCCACCACCACTGAGAATGATCCAACAGCCACATAGTACCTGATCTGTGGGTATAAGGGGGCAAACAAAGTACAGTATATTGCCAAAAGTATTCACTCACCCATCCAAATCATTGAATTCAGGTGTATAAAATCAGACTGCTTCTACAAACATTTATGAAAGAATGGGTCACAGTGCACTCTCAGTATTCCAGTACTGGACAGATTGACTCATCCAGTCATTGTGTCATTGATGAACGGCACACACTGGAATCTGCTACCTGTTAAGTGTTTACATCCACAGAATAAACTCCATGATGCATATGTGAGAGCATTACATGTGATACATGAGCATTTAGCACTTACATAAAAGGAAAATGTAGTTAAAGAGATAAATGGGTAAGATAAAATGGAGTTTGTGCTTGATGATTCAGTTGAATGCAGGTCCTTCTAGTGAACCAAATCATAGGCATAAAACCACAGAAGTATACAATGCAAGAGTCACGTATGAGAAACACGAGTCCAGTGTTTTCACTCGGACAGCTGTTGAAAGAGGCAGTAACTAATCTCAGTTGGTACCCAAAACTAATATGTGGTTTTTAAAACAAGATTGCAGTGATTCAGAAAGGTTACTGAGTTGCTTGTACTCCTCAGGCAGGTTTATCACTTTCATTATTTTGATGGATCATCACTTATAGCCACTGCTAGCATCTTTAACACAGGGCTCCTGCCTGTGGCCCTCTAAATGGAAAGAGTGAGCAGATGAAGGAGGAGGTGCACGAGCAGGTTTAGTCGTACATTACGATCTCTACAGTCTACTGTCTCACCCTCACTGAAGAATCATGTTGGTACTCAGATATTCATTGCTATATCAAACAAACTGACATTTGCCTCCATTTGCATTTAAATGACTCTTTGTGCACGGGAGAAAGGTTGGTGGTAGCGCCTGTTCATAGCAATTATGCTGTGGTATTTTACTCATAAATATCGAGTCCATAAGTTTATTTATTTTTATTGTTGCCCCAAGTTTTAACCCTGCTTGTCCTGGTCAGGAACACAGTAAGCCTATTCCAGCCCATGTCAAAATTCACAGGACACAGATGAACATGTACAGTGGTGCTTGAAAGTTTGTGAAGCCTTTAGAATTTTCTATATTTCTGCATAAATATGACCTAGAACATCATCAGATTTTCACACACGTCCTAAAAGTAGATCAAGAGAACCCAGTTATACAAATGAGAGAAAAATATTATACGTGGTAATTTATTTATTGAGGAAAATGATCCAATATTACATATTAGTCAGTGGCGAAAGTATGTGAACCTTTGCTTTCAGTATCTGGTGTGACCCCCCTGTGCAGCAATAACTGTAACTAAATGTTTCCTGTAACTGTTGATCAGTCCTGCACACCGGCTTGGAGGAATTTTAGTCCATTCCTCCGTACAGAACAGCTTCAGCTCTGGGATGTTGGTGGGTTTCCTCACATTAGCTGCTCACTTCAGGTCCTTCCACAACGCGTTGATTGGATTAAGGTCAGGACTTTGACTTGGCCATTCCAAAACATTAACTTTATTCTTCTTTAACCATTCTTTGGTAGAACGACTTGTGTGCTTAGGGGCGTTGTCTTGCTGCATGACCCACCTTCTCTTGAGATTCAGTTCATGGACAAATGTCCTGACATTTTCCTTTAGAATTCTGATATGATTCAGAATTTATTGTTCCAACAATGACGGAAAGCCATCCTGGCCCAGATGCAGCAAAACCGGCCCAAACCCAAAGATTCTTATGCTGGAATGCAGTGCTTTCCTTTCTCCAAACATAAAGCTTTTCTTTTAAACCAAAAAGTTCTAGTTTGGTCTCATCTGTCCACAAAATATTCTTCCAATAGCCACATGATCTTTAGCAAACTGCAGACGAGCAGCAATGTTCTTTTTGGAGAGCAGTGGCTTTCTCCTGCAACCCTGCCATGCACACCATTGTTGCTCAGTGTTCTTCTGATGGTGGACTCATGAACATTAACATTAGCCAATGTGAGAGACCTTCAGTTATTTAGAAATTATCCTGGGGTCCTTTGTGACCTCGCCTACTATGACACACCTTGCTCTTGGAGTGATCTTTGTTGGTTGACCACTCCTGGGGAGGGTAACAATGGTCTTGAGTTCCTCCATTTAATCACTATCTATCTGACTGTGGATTGGTGGAATCCAAACTCTTTAGAGTTAACTCCACTAGCCTGATGAGCATCAACAACTCTTTTTCTGAGGTCCTCAGAAATCTCCTTTGTTCGTGCTATGATACACTTCCACAAACATGTTGTGAAGAGTAGACTTTGATAGATCCCTGTTCTTTAAATAAAACAGGGGGCCCACTCACACCTGATTGTCATCCCATTGATAAACACCTGACTCTAATTTCACCTTCAAATTAACTGCTAATCTTAGAGGTTCCAGCCCCCAGAAAATCCACCCTGTATAAGGAATTATATACATTAATGGAGTCGTATTTTACAGATGCTCCCTGATTTATGAAAGGGTCATATTCCGACAAATCCATTATAAGTTAAGTGTATCATGAACTGTTGAGTTTAATATAGTCTATACTGTATCATAGTGGAATCGACCTTATAGTTTAAAACATTTACATTTGGCCCACATCATATACACAGAGCTTATTTTATAATAAAGTGTTGAAAATGTTGTTTAATTTAGTGAGTAATGGATTGAAAGTGAAAAGTCAAAGCAGAAGTGTTGAGACCAGTTTTTTTTCATCAAAATGCGTCCAGAACTGAATTTGTTGAGTTCCGAAGTGAACAAATCCAAACATGTGCAATCTAACCTGAGAGGATTGATGCTGTTTTTGAGATGAGTTAAGGCATGACCAAGTAATAATAGAAAAATGACAAATCTGACACGTGCTTTATCCACTGAGCTTGCTATCATAGTATAGATGCACCAGAGTGACTCTGTCTATCTGACTTTCTTTCAGCGTGATCGATCATGGAGAGGCGAACAGGATGACTACCCAGAGTGTGGCTATCGTGTTCGGCCCGACCCTCCTGCGACCTGAAACTGAGACGGGAAACATGGCAGTCCACATGGTGTACCAGAACCAGATTGTAGAACTGATCCTCCTGGAATATGAGAACATCTTTGGCAGGTAGAGCCTACGTGGAAACGTACATCTGCCATGCTTACCATCCAGAGTCCAGAGCAGATCATGCCCAAACATGGCCACTGCGTAATCCATCGTGTCAAAGCTAAGGCATGCTTCATTTGCTGTGGACCAGGCTTATAGGGAACATACAGTGAAGACTGACTTAAGTTATGATGAGTGGATATAATACAGTCATTTTTAAAAGGTACTTAATGCACTTCATGCTTTTGGACTCTTGAAGCTGCACTGATTTTCTTGGTTTACTATTCCTGAAAATGAGCTGCTACTGCGCTTGGTTATGAATAAGCTGGATGGACTTTATGAACGGTTGGAAACAGTGGATCATCCTCGATTTCTGCTCTCTTTGGGCACTGCACTCATTTTTGTTGCCAGTATGGTTTGGAGGAATCTTCTGAGATTTATGGTATGTAAAGTGTTTGAAGTGTATGTGTATATTGAATACAAAAGTATACCTGAACCTGGACTTGGAGTTTCAGCCCTGAGCTGGGCTAATCTGCACTTCTGAACATTTTCTTTACGTTATGTGAAAATGGACTGTTGTGACAGGCAGTATTGTTTCTGATTAATGACTAATGAACAGATAATGAGCCATTTACAAAGCTTTTCTGTATAAATATAAGTAATGGCTTAATGTCAGTGTTAGAACTGGATTGTTCCAGAAATTGGGAATGACAAAATTGGACTTATTGTCCATCTGCTCCTTTATAGAGCCTTAACCCCTTTGACTGCAAAACCCTATTCCATTTTGCAATAGAACTGGATACTGGATTACTGATCTGTTCATCTCATTTTTGATGATAGCGTTTCACCCAATAGGATCTCAGCCTGGCTTTGAGAGCTTTGATGAATTCTCCAATGTACCTCCCTGATCTAGTAACTGGACTGGAGCACGATGATGCCATATGCACTCAAACCTGTGCTGATTTTTGGATGACACTGGAACAAGACGAAGAGGGTCTTCCAGGGGCTGTACCACTTTGTGTTGTCTCAATGTTAAAGTACACCTCAGCTTTAAAAAAGGAATAAATACATATTCCCAGGTTGAGGGGGCTAGTTAGAAATTTGATTAGGTTGCTTTTACCCACCCCCTTAAGTCTGTCATTAGTCTTCTTTGTGTTTTTTTTTTTTATTGTTCTGCTTCTCATTCTCTACCTACCCCTTTCTTCCCACTCTGGAGTTATTGGAATTTGAAAGGGGAGAAGTTAGCATTCAGTCTTACCGGTACTGTTTCAGATCAATACAGCTTCTCTCCATCTGACTTTCTCTTTGTCCATTGTCACACAGGAAGGTACAAAAATAGTGTTGTGTTCATGCTGAACATGCTCTGTTCGAGTACTTATCATGGAAAGACTTTTTTATACAAGATTTCAAAAGTATATGTACAGAATATGTTTAAAAACAAGTGAAAAGGGTTCCATAATATTATATTCATCAAGATTAATATTAGATATTAATTGCTTCAGAAGAAGTGTGGTATTGCAATGCATTGTGAACAGCACATTTTGAATGTAAATCTGAGACTAACTACTGTTTCTGACATTGACATGTCTAACTGAATTAAAAAGATCATGTGAAAAGTACTGACTGTCTGCTTGCTTCTTGCCTGGTGTCATCTATCATATCTATCATGTTCTGTTAGATGTGGTTCCTAACTTCCTTCCTTCCCTCCCTCCCTCCTTCTTTCCTTCCTTCATACCTACCTTCCTTCCTTCCCTCCTCTTCATTCCTTCTTCCTCACTTCCTATCTACATACCCACCTACCTACCTTCATTCCTTCCTTTGTACCTCCCCTTCCTTCCTTCCTACCTCCCTTCTTTCTTTCCTCCCTCCCTCCCTTCCTTCCTTCCTTCCTTCCTTCCTTCCTCCTTTCCTCCATCCCATCCTTGACTTCCTTCCCTCCGTCCTTCTTTCCTTCCTTCATACCTACCTACCTTCCCTCATCTCTCTTCTTTTCCTTCCTTCCCTCCTCTTCATTCCTTCTTCCTCACTTCCTATCTACATACCCACCTACCTACCTCCATTCCTTCCTTTGTACCTCCCCTTTCTTCCTTCCTTCCCATCTCCCTTCCATCCCTCCCTTCCTTCCTTCCTTCCTTCATTCCTTCCTTCCTACCTATCTCCCTTCCTTCCTTCATTCCTTCCTCCTTTCCTCCATCCCATCCTTGACTTCCTTACTTACCCCCCCCCCCTACTTAACTCAAAACAAAACAGGTTTACAAATGAGTAAATCTGTCTTTGAGTGTAGCTTCCTCCTGATAGAAAGGATGGTGCGGGTTGAGGCAAAATGCCATTCAGAGACCATCTGTTAGTTACATTACACTGATACTAAATTTGATTTCCCAAGTTTAATTTTCAGCTCAGCATTCATTATACCAAGTGAGTTGTTTGGATAGTGGGAAGGGGGATTAAAATACCACATTATACCAGGGTTTGACTGTATATGATGTTTCTCATATTTGGGCAGCTTCAATGACATAAATATTATGGTAATATTAAGTACTTCATTCTCTGCAAACAGAACCACACACAAGCAGTCAATCAGACAATACAGTAGTATGCTTGGCTGGTTTGTTGTAGGTGAGGATAATTTTATTCTACTTGACCAGTAGTCATGTGATTTGGGGGGGGGAAAACAGGGATACTCATAAATGAAACTACTAGGACATTGGACCTTTGCACACACTGACAAAGAGCTGATGCTTGCTGTATTTAGTTTTTAATACATTATTTAATACTGCAATCAAAAGCTCTGTTACATTTAAACAGATACTGGAGTATATGCTGTGTACAGTCACGTATTGACTCATACAAGAGTGTTTAGTTAAACTGGTTGCACATATAAGAACGGATTCGTTTGATACAGAAAAGCACAAGACACAAAAATATCAAAGCACAAACTTGGCAGGAAAATAGGATACAAAACTGAACATAATGACATCTAACCTATGATTAATCTGAAATTAGACTCACCTGTCGCCACCTTATCAGTGCTCACATGACTTTAATTAGCCTATGACTGGTGACTATGATGCTTAAATAGGCCCAGGTCCTTTTTTCATACTGGCAAAGACAAAAGAAGTGTCTTGAGTGGACCTGAAATGCTATTATCATCAAGTACAACAGTCTTTGGCCTTAGTGTCACAGCTTCAACAGTTTGAAATGTTTTCAAGAAGTTAACTACTCATGCGACAGTCAAGAACCTTCCAGGACATGGTGGAAAGAGGAAGGTTGACACTTATGAAAACCTTAGGAAAGCTGGATCGAAACTTAAATACAGGATTTAAAAAAAAAAGTGACTGACACTGTCCAAAGAGTACATGGACAAACAAATCCTTCTGGGAAATGGACAGATGAAACCATAATTAGAGCTCTTTGGCAATGCATACCAGCATTATGTCTATAGACAATGAAATGAAGAACAGTGAACCCTACCTACAGTGAAACATGGTGGAGGATCTATAATGTGGGGTAAGTTGCTCCCTCTGGACTGCGGCCTGATTGTGTTTACTCTGAACAATGAGAAAGAACAGGAGGATTAACAGAGCATGTTAGAGATGAAAGTGAAATGTGCTTCACAAGAATATGAAACCTTGTTCGAGTCAACTTAATGATCATACAGCAGGGGGATATGATCAAAGACCACACCAAGAGTGGATAAAAAGGGAAATTGACTGTTTTAAAACTGGCCGCGTAAGTCCAGATCTCTGTCCAATCAAAAATTTTGGAGGGGAAACTGATATTTGCTATTAAGAAAAGGATCCATGTAACCATGAGAGAACGCAGTGGAAAAGTGGGAGGAAAAATACCAACAGACCGGGAGGTACCAGAATCACCACAGATGGGATATAAAGGTTGTTTAGAGGACATTGCTGCAAAGGTTGTGCAACCCAGGAATAGGGAATGGGTCCCTGTAATGCTGGTCATTCATTATAGTTTGTTCTTCTTGATTTCTTTTTTTAGAAACAAATGGCATACATGTTGCCAGGTCAAGAAGATACTGCTTTCATACTAAATGAGCAGGGTGCCAGTAATTTTTGATCACAAAGGTAGTGTCAAACAGCAAATCACTGTCATGAAATATAAAACCACAGGAGTTTTTGTGAGGCGACCTGACTGAACTGAAATGCCTGAAAATGCCTGAAAAGAAATGTGATTTGGGGTGTTTGTGGAATTTAGGGGGAAATTCAAGGATGAGGCTATATTCCTGCGAACTGGGTAGCCTAGTGGGGTAAGGGTAAGATACTGGGACTATGGACCACCGAAGGTCAGGTTCAAATCCCACCTGTGCCCAAGCTGCCCATGTTTGGTCTTGAGCAAGGCCCTTTAAACCCAACAATTGCTTGGATTGCTAAGTCGCTCTGGATAAGGCGTCTGCCAAATGCTGTAATGTAATTGTAATGAACTCCAGGAGGAGTACCTAATAAAGTGATCGGGAGTGTCTACCACTTCTGACTTTGAGCGGCTGACATTAATTGGGTAGACTCAGACAAAAAACAAATTTAATTTCCCCATCTAAATTCTGTTTGCGTACCCTAGTACGACAAAATACCCTGCCCATCTTTTACAATTTTACTTCACGTTTGTCATAATAAATGTATTTGCCAAGTAAGTTTACGGGTCAGCATGATTGGGGTGTTGAAAGCTTCTATCACACAAACGAACATTAGTAATACTTATACGTTTATTTTATACAAAAAAATTTCCAAAAAATATAAGGTCGCGTTTTCTGGTCTACTTCCTACCTAGTATCAAAAAGAACTAGTAATTAATACGCCCGTGCACCTGGGCCGCTAAGCAGACCAATTCAGAGCAAGGCTACGAACAGAAATGGGGATTATGGCGGGTAAAATAAAAAACGCAAGGTGGTGGGAGGGATTGAAGCACTCTTCAGGTGAGATGAAGTTGTTAAATTCACTGATATTCGAATTAATTTTTAAATATTATTTCTCTAGAGTGGGGTTTTTCTGTTTTTATTTTTTTATTACTATTTATTTATTTTTATTTTTTTTTAGAAAGCACGGCTTTGCTTCTTTCTTATCTGGGACGTCTATGACAAATAGTCGCGAGCACAGTGCAGCTTAAAAAAGCCTAATTGAACTGTACAGCTGGTTTAATTTGCAAGGGACATACATTGTCATGTTCTGCAGGAGGTGTTGTTAATTTACACGGCGCCTGTGTGACGGAGTGAAAGTGACTATATATAACGCAAACATTTAATAATCGTGACATTGCAAACGTTGGCTGGTTATTAGTCACGTGACAGCACTGTTGCCAAGCGTGAAACGGGATTTACACGATAAGATTCAAGTGAATATCGGCATTTCCACTAATCTGGTGATGCAAGATATTTTAGAACTAAGTAATTTAAGTATTATATTACGTTTGAGAAGTTTCCAATCCAACACCTTGCAGTGTAGCCTACTACTTTCGGCATAGGCCACCACAGTTAAGTCACATGATCAGAAGTGACACTACTGCTGCAATCGGGTGACTAAAATATGTTTAGTGTGCTTTTACATTAGTTCCTGTGTTGAATACGTTTATTTTTAGAAGCATTATCTAGAGGGGACTTGCGTTTGTTACCAATCTTAGCAAGACTTTTGAGGTCGTTGCAAGAGCAAAAGTAGCAGTCTGTGGAGGTTGAATTTGAAACCCTGGACCTTCTCGTCCATAGGCCTGTACCTTAAAATGTTTAAGCAAATACAGCCCCATTTATCAAGTACAAAGCTGTGTGTGCAAGACATGTGGTACTTATGTACATTACACACTGCACAGACCTTTACCTGGGGGATGGGGTGGCCAAAAATACCATTACATTTCCATTCAGTAGCAAAAACTGATTCAACCTTACAATCAAGCAATTGTAGGTTAAGGGCTGTGCTAAACAGCGGTAGCTTGGCAGAGCGGTGGGATTTGAACTGGACTGTTTGAGCACAGTCACGTAATGATGAGGATGATGATGATGATGATTATTTTAGGGATTTGCATCAATACACTGGTGATATCCCTGACAGGGCCTGATAACTGGCTCATGCACTCGTACTCGGTCCAATTCCACTAATACAAAGTTGTCAAGGTCTCATGAGTGCAAATGTAGAATATTCCATGTGGAATTAATTTCCACGTGGCCAATCGATGACGATAAAATGTATCATGTGGCTTACCGAGACTAAGCATTAGCAGTTGTTAGGGGATGCTCAGACATTAAAAGTGATGTCCATGTTTGTGAATTTTCACTCTCATGCACAAGAAGTGTTAGTGTTAAGGCCTTTTCTTTTAACAGAGTCTGATTTTTAACAGCCAAAAAAAAAAAGCAGGGGGTGGGCAGATATGTCAATAACTGTTTCTCAGCAACCTCTGCTCTTTACCAGCAGATATTTTGCATGCTGCATCTGTAGGCTAGCTGGTTCAAATATTACTAAGGATCACCTAATACTTCAAATACTTGATCTCCACTAGCCAATAAGCTTTTAGTTGTCATTTGGAAAATGAGCACATCTCTTACACGTTGAATTTGGACATGAATTTGGACTGAAATCTATGAGACTGAGAACTTTGCAATTACTTGGGCCACAGTTGTTTTAAAATCATCTGAAACTTAATTATTTTAAAGTTGACCTTTTGAAAAAAATTATAGCTGAAATACCTCAGATGATGTGGATGGAAGTTTTCCAGGGTAGACGTAATTAACCAAAACCTCAACAGTTAATAGTCTGATTGCCAAGGAAGTGTATTAATGCAAAAATGTAAAAAATCCTGTTCAGCATGTCATTTTTATGAGGTACTATGTCGTTTTTACAAGATGTTATGTTGTTTTTTTATGAGGTGTTATGCTGTTACTGTGTGGTATAATATCTTGTTTTTATGAGAAATTATGTCATTTTTATGACATGGAGTCCGGCGTTACTACGAGCAAGCATCTTCTAATCATGACATCTTTGGGTGGATGGACACATGGATCACTTTATTAATCCAGCAGGATATTCACACACTACAGCAGAAGCAGAACAACTGCACAGATAATGCAAGAGAACTGATAAATATAGAAGTATGAAGGTATAAAACTGCAGTGACGTATAAAGCTATTCTCTATTAAAAATTGAAGTTAATTCTCACTCGAGGTACCTGCAGCATTCTCTCTCATGTACACAATTATTTATTTGGAAACTGACATTTGTTATGTATTTCCTGTTGTATTTATGATTTGAACAGATATTTCAGAAAAGAGCAGTCAAGACAAAGTCTGTAGAACTTGAGTGTGGTTTTTCGCACACACGCAGTTTTTGTTGCCCCGCCCTACCTGGGTTAGTATCATAAAAAGTTCGTAATATAACCTTCATTTTAGTGTTTAATTTGTAAAATTGAGTAAGGAAGTGGTGTACAAAGGAGTGATCCAGTGAGTGGGCAGGGAGTGAAGAGGTCACCTAATAATAAAAGTGCTTCACCTAATACAGTAGCGTTAAAAATACAATACCTATATCATTGAAAAAGACTTACCATGTCTAACGATTAGTTGTCTTGTTTTGTCATTTCTAAATCTCGTCGTCAACTAGCACTCCTGACACATGAATATATATAAATGTAAATGAGACTGATGTGATCTAATTACGCTAGGACTGTTAGTTGCTATCAAAGAAAATGAGGGTCCCGTTTGGGTTTTTGGAAAGAGGTTACCACGTGAGTATTACACGATGTAACACAAGTTTTGTTCCCAGCTTTTTAATGTTATATTCAATTGCTTTGTCAAACCAAAATTTGCTTACATCATCATAAACTTCGCTTTGTGACCACGGGCAACGAAAAGTATGAATTGTTATTATAGAAACAGGTCACCAACAGGCCTGCCGAAGTTGCTTGTAGGCCTCCACCACATTCTAGCAGATGCTTCAACAGAGTACTTTTTCGCTCTTGTCTTTATAAAATGGCCACAACATAGCAAAATGAGTATTATGCTGGATGGAGGCAACTTCTTGGATGCCATCTAAATGGAAAGTTGCTGTTGACTGAAGGAAAAAAGGATGTTCTCTCCAACTCGATTAAAAATGGTCATATTTATTCCATGCGAGTTACAAAGTAAAGAGCTGTAATGAGGATTCAGCAGAGCAAGACCAAGAATGATCACCCGCTAGCAGAGTAACACACAATATATACATTTGAAAGTAGTGGGTTCCTTCTAAGTCCTCCTGTTAATGGGTGGGGGTGAAGTGGGAATACTGGCGTTATCAGAACTGATAGAGAATGAATTCACACCTGTTGTCTAGGTCAGTTCCCCTTTGTCTGTGATGGCTGTTGCCCACTTAACTATGCAATCCCATCAATTAGATCATGTTCTCCGTCTCTCAGGAAGGGCTATAGTGGCCCTATAGAACTGTAGTTATACAGCTACCTACAATTCTGTACAGTCCCAGAAAGTTCTAGATAATTCTGGACAGTTCTAGAAACTTCTTGATAGTTCTCACAATTCCAGAAGCTTCTTAAGTATCTTGAAATATGGCGAATATCCTTAAAAATAGATCAATTTCAAAATATGATTGTGCTGACCACAAAAGCAAAGTTTACAGGGAATAATAACTTTTTTTCTATTCATTTAGGGTACAAACATCAGGAAAACACACTTAACAACTGGGAACAAATTTTTTTTTGAAACTTGTGTTTATTAGTATTGCTTATTTTTATTGTATTATATATGCATGTCTAACAACAAAGAGGTGCTGGATCCACATAAGTGGATCTTGCTCTGGCAGAATCTGGCACAAGTTGAGCATTGATTTTAGTTTGATCCTGGTTTATAACAGCTACATGTTGGTGACTTGCACACCAGGTTTGTAACCGCTATGTGACATAAAGGTGACAACAGCCACATAACGCAATAACCTGCTTAATTGCTAGCATTGTTTTCTCCAAATCAAGTACTTAAGTCGCAATGCGAATAAAGATAACTTCAAGTATCCACATCACCTTCTGTAATTTCCAAGATCAGTTTCCACATTGTTGATGAATTAAATGACTGTCAGCTTCAAGCATGCATTGCGGCTTCAACCTTACACTTACAAGGTAACGCTTTAACAGATCATCCCAGGTCAACTTTAAAGGGGATTCTTGTAAAGAAATGCATTTTATTTACATGCTTCTTTGTTTTGAATAAAATAATGCAAATAGTGGAAAGTCTCTTCTTGAATCTTAATACTTCAATCTTCAAAGACTGGTGGACTTTTTTAAATGGTGGGTAGTAGTACAGTCATTCCAGGCCTTATTTGCTTGAACCATGGGTATCGCTGTTTGGGTCTATATTTAGACCGTATATTTGTTTTTCCAACTTTTTATATTATGTTTCCTCTGGTTTTATAACGCTCTTGGTTTGGATAAATTAAAGGCAAATAACAGGGCAAGTATGAAAATTACAGGCCTGCCCGAGACCACAACCTGTTTAGCTATGAGGAGGGGATCAGAATTTCCAAATGAGAAAACAATTAGCTTATATCCATAATTCATAGCTCTGACCACAGTGCTGGAGGTGTGTAACCTTCACATCATACTCTACTACAAGCTTCTGGCTAGCTCTAAAAACAACTCCTGGTCTCTCAGGTCCATGGAGGCCCAGTTGTGGGGAGGTAATTTGAGCTCACCATTATGAGCCATAAAACATTCATTACTTTACTGCTTTTTGTTTTCCAACTTTCTCTTCAAGGGTTGCTTTTAACATTTCATAGGCGCTTTTGCATCGGGGGAACTTTTTCATAGTTCTTGTGTGAACTGGGGACAATTGTAGTTGTTAGAACGTCGTGTATAGGAACTTTTTAGCTCCTACATGTAGGTAGGATCTTTTCTCGGTGCGTATGAATCCTGGGTGATGTAAGTTTGCGGCGATTAGTCCGGACGTAGTAATGCAAGTGTATAAGATGGATAGATCACTTTTTATTAATTCCAGAGGGAAAATCAAGTGATTGCAGCAGTTCAAATACAGAAATAAAGCAGGAGTGTTAAAGTAGTTACTGTACATAAAGGTAGACATAGAATTTGTGTTATAAAATAATCAAAGAGTCATGAAATGGAGAAATGGAATTAATCTGTTAGTTGTGCCATGTGAGACTGTCCTGTTTGTGGGACAGTCCTGAGGCATTCTGTATTGCAGCGGAGCTGGAGAAGTAGGTCAGTAGGCCATGGAAGGGATGTGATGTATTGTCCAGGATAGCAGTGAGTTTGTGTCCTCCTTTCCACCGTCACCTCAAAGCTATGCAGTGAGCAGCCCAAGATTGAGCCAGCCTTCTTGATCAGTTTGTTGAACCTTTTTGCATCCCCTGTGCTGCCTCTCCAACAAACTGCTACAAAGAAGACAGCAGCAGCTACAACAGACAGGTAAAAGATTGCCAACATCTTGCTGCACACATTAAAGAACCTTAGTCTTGTAAGAAAGTAGAGCCTGCTCATCCCCTTCCTGTATACTGCCTCCATGTTGGCCTTCCAGTCTAGTTTGTTGTCGAGCAGGACACCCAAGTACTTGTAAGTGTCCCATGATGGTAACGGGACTTATCGTGGTCCTCTTCCTCCTGAAGTCCACCACCATCTCCTTTAGTTTTGGAGACATTCGGGAGCAGATGGTTGTTTGTACACCATTTACATTTATATCATTTACATTTATGTCATTCAGCAGACACTCTTATCCAGAGTGACTAACAGTGATACAGTCTCACAATCCAAGGGCATTGTTCAAGGACCCAACAGTGGCGGCTTGGCTGAGGTGGGATTTGAACCCTGGACCTTCTGCTCCATAGTCCTGTATCTTAACCACTAGGCCACCACTCAACAAAGCTGTTTACCAGGTCCCTGTACTGACCTTCCTGTCCATCCCTGATGCACCCGACCCCCACAGAGGCATCAGAAAGTGGCACTGGTCTGATTTGTACTGGAAGTCAGTTGTGTACAGGGTGAAAAGGAAGGGGGAGAGCCCAGTTCCCTGTGGTGCCCCAGTGTTACTGACCAGTTGTTCAGACCAGCATGTTCTTCCAGGCAGATAGCCTTGTCCACCGTCGCTACTCTAAGCCACTTTCGGCTATTTCTAGGGACTAAATAGGGAGCCCCCACGGAGCTCCCTGGAGGACTAAATTCGTTCCAGAGACTTTGTTTGTTTGCATTCACACTGCCAGTAAGAACACTGTGTAACACTTGAGTGACGTAAGCTGTGCAAATTTCTCTTCGACGACTCGAAATTCTACATCTTCCATCAAATATAGGCTCAGTGAAGCCTGGACTTGCATTTGTCTGTTACTTTTTCCATTTGAAGTGCAACGGTCTGTTGTTTACTTGGCTATCAGTGTATATTTAAACATTTAAACCTGGCAGTTGAGCTCAACACAGGCACTTGTGTCTGGACCAATCGGTATACTCTTGTATCACTACATCTGGACCAATCGTTGTACTCTTACGTCTGGACCAATCACCACATGCTTGTTTCACTCTGGGACCCTAGGTGCTGAGAAAAGATGGTACCTTGAAGTAGGAACCAAGTCCCTGTACATGGCATTCTGAGAACTACAATCATTTCTAGTTCCTATGGTGTGTACACCGTGACAAAGGGGGCACAGTTCTAAGATCTATGAAAAAGTTCCTCTGGTGCGAAAACGCCAATACTGATTGATATTGTATTCCAGGCTTTACTGACCTTGTATGTGAAGGAAGAAGTACAAGGCCATTTTCAGTTGTCTAAGCGAAATTCACCTGGCTTGCGTCACTTCAGCATCACACAGCGTTCCTGCTGATGGTACAAATGCTAACCAAAAAAGGACCTGGAACAAAAGTGGAGAGCTTCATGGAAGGTAGTTCCTCAGAAAATTAGTCCTTGGAACTGTTTGGTGCAAAAGTACCTCGTCTTAATTCATTGAGTCACTGCCATGTGATTGGCTGATTAGATATTTGTGTTAACAAGCAGTTGAACAGGTGTATCTAACAAAGTTGTGTGTGTGTGTGTGGGCGCATATACAGGGAGCTGGAGTCTGTATGCATTTACCAGTGGTACATACTGGCAGCAACCTTCTGGTCAATTAGTTTGTAGTCTCAGGAGGACTTTGTGTTTCCTGTGTTGAAAGCACACCTAATATGAGTAATTGAATTCATTAGGAAACATGTGGAGATGTTTATCAGTTTCAGCTGTGTCCTTGGAGACTGTGCTGTGCTCAAATGCACAAAGAACAATGTAAAGACAGATGATGGGTTCAAAGCTTTGTATAGGTGTTCAACCAGTTACCAGGGAAGTCTGTTGCATTTGATATATATAGTTTTCAAACCTTTGTGACTCCTTATGCCCTGTGAAGGTGGCATGGTGGCTTGGGTATTTGAACCTGCATGTTCTTTTTATTTTATTTATTAATTAATTTTTTTAAAGAATGTAAGATCCTGATGGCCATTGTCCTTATCCTTTCTCTTTCCCAAGATCTTGTATTGATGATGGGAGATTTGTTCCACTGCACAAAGTCTTCTCCAGCACATCCCAAAGATTCCCAATGGGGTTCAGGTCTGGACTCTGTGGTGGCCAATCCATGTCTGAAAATGATGGCTCATGCTCCCTGAACCACTCTTTCACAATCTGGCCCTTCTGAAACAGATGAACATCTTTTCCACGACCACAGTATGTCTTTCTTCATGGTTATTTAACAAATGAGAAGCTCCTCACTGCATCAGTTAGGGTTAAAGAACTTGTTGCCAGCTAAAACATAATCACCAATGCAGTAATTATCTGATGGGAAGTTGTTTTTTTGTTTTTTTAAACAATTTGCTTGGTTAAATCCAGGTGGTGACTTTTTACCAATGAAATTGATATACAGATGTCCACAAACGTTCTGCCATGTAGTTTTGTTCTATCATGTCTGTTTTAAAGAATGTATAACCAAGAATTTGTCTTGCTCAAGTCTTACTTTGAAATGGAGTTCCTTGGCTGCATTAGAGCTTTAGCATTAATACAGTTCACATGGCTCAATGTCTTTGCTTTGGAAAATCCAATGCATTTTAAACAGACATTTATTCTGGATTTACATAAGGTAATTGCAGATCGCTGGACATAGTGGGTCGGTAAAAGCTGCACGACCTCACCCCACCCAAACACAGTTATGTCTCTTCATTCGTGAACACAATCATCTCTTTAAAGTGGACAATAAATACAAGGCTCAGTGACAGATAATGGACCCCTTCTGCATGGTGAGGGCTGTTGTGTGATTCTTGGCCACACTGCATTACCTGAGCCATCATTAAAGGGGCTATAAATTGAGCTTGAGACAACACCTGAAGTGAAAAGTGCGACGTGTGTTTTCAACACGACTTCACCACACGGCTGTCCCCTTACAATCTGGTTTGGCTTCCTACCCAGTGATTTACATTGAGTAACTAATTTGCTTGTGCAGTGAAGCCCGTGTGGTGGGTCTCTTCCTGTTTAGAGAATCTTCTTTAGGCCACAGGAATGGAGCTGCTTCCAGTCAGCGGCTTTTGAGGATGCAGAGTCAATAACAGAGCTGGTGCTACCCTCCGAGACTTAATGATACACGTTTCAACAGCTAACCTCTTTATTAGTGCTACTAAGTGACGATCACACTTATAAATAGCTCCGCGTGCTTCTTAATTAAAGCCTTACAAATCATAGGGCTGTTGGTGTGCTGTGTGTTTATGCACGGGCACCCAATTTTACGTGATAAATGAGTGGTGTTTGTGCTGGTATTATGACTGCCTTTCCCTGGAGTGTAGGCTACACACTTGCCCACCCAGGCACATCTTTCACACACATGCACACACACCTTGTTGTAGAATTGATTTATGGTAGGACCTGAAACCAGCACAGTGCTTACTGAAGCTGCTCCAGTGTGGCAAGTAGAGGTATCCTCTGAATTACATTTCTACGAACAAACTGCAAACCTGTTTATGTTCAAAATGCTGGCAGCTGTCATACAACCCACACTATGAAAAACTCTACTATTAAACAGTCACACTTAAAACCCCAACACTAGGTTCTCTTACTAAGGGAACAATCCGTGTTATCATGTTCATGATCTGCCACTGCTATGATGTCTGGTGTTGCTAGAGAGACCATATTAGGATGTCTGTGGCAGGAGGGTGATGGTTGATAGAAGGGTGACCATGGATATTTTTAGGGAGTTTAGCAATCCCGACTGGATCCACTTTGTAAGTCCCAAACAGAGGACACATCTGGGGAGAAAAACAAGATGTATGGTCATACTGGCTGTTGCAGAGTGTGGTTGGCAGTCTGGATTGCCAGAGTACTAACAGCTGCTTTGGGTTTCCACTCATTAGGAAATAGCATTTAAGTCAGTAGCTTTGTTCAGTCTGTTCAGAGCTGTAATGAGCGTGCAATCGAGCTGGCATGGAAATCCCATGATTCATGTAATCCCAGCATGATATTAGAATGTTCCAAACAGCATCATGTTACTGAATGTTTGGCTTTCTGTCTTCGCATACTTCTGTAAATGCTTGATGGGGTTTAGGCCAGGTAACTGTGAAGGAAAATCCATGTCAGTCCTCATTCTTTGATCTTCTTTGGTCTTGTAGTTGTTGCAAAGCTTTGATGTGTGTCATTGGGTCATTATCCTGCTGCAGTATGAATCCTTCTCCACAAATATCAAGAGGCATTTTCACTAGTAGTCAGACTTCTGGCCCTCATTGTACATGATTATCATAATGGGTTATTATACTGTACATCCATTAAATCACATTTGCATTCTGATTATTATTAGCTTAAATTTAATGCATCTCTCTGTCCTGTGTATTGTTTAGTAAAATGGGGGGAAAAAACAACTGTGTGTTTATCCAGGTCTCATAATGTGTGGAAAGAACCTGAACAGCTTCCTAAACTGCAATGCTAATGTCAGGGTCATTGTTCATTCAGTGTCTATGTTAATTATATGCATGTTCAGAGCTCGCCTCTCCTCTCAGCTGCACTCTGCAGTATCTGTTCTGCTCTTGGAGCAGCTTTCTGGGTGCTCACAGGTTAGCGCTTGTCTCGTGCATTATGAGCGGTCTTGTTTATCTATGTGGTCTTTAATCTCAATATAAGGCCTTTAGTGCTTCGGTGTTTGCACTGGAGAGCTGTTGTTTACATGAACTCTGTACTTTTGTGTTTTCCGTCTAGTCCTTTTCCTGTGTTGTTGGTGGTTGTTTTCCCATTCTTCACTGCCTGTCAGCCATCAGGCGTACTCTTGTTTGTAGCTTTGTGGTCCATCTGTTGGAGAGGCTGCCTTCAGAGGCCACCTTCAGCCACTACACTGTGGAGCTCTCTTCCTGATGAGCTCTGAGCCATTTCTTCACCAAGCTCCTTCAAAACAAGGCATCAAAACATTTGTTAGCATCAGCATTTCTCTAGGGTCACTCTAACATTGCAATTCTAATCTTAATTGTAATGTTTTTAATTCAACTTTTTAACTAGGAGTTTTACCTTACTAGTATGATTTGTAATATAATTAGTTGTTTTTATTTGATGCTGACAAAGTATTTTGACAAAGACCATGCCTGAACAGGTGGGCAGTCAATTCCAGGGCACACATACTCACACTGGGACACTTTAGAGGCACCAATTGGCATAACGTGTGCCTTAGGAAAACCCATGCAGACACACAGAAAACATGCAAACTCCACAAATGCTCTCAAGCTGGCATGGATTCCAAGTTCACATCTGATGATCCGTGTTATCCCAGCAAGATTTCACAAAGTTTCCAAACAGCAACAAGTGTTACTGGATGCTTGGCTTGGGGTTGGTGGGGTGCTGACAAGAAACATCCATGACACTCGGCAGTCCTTGATTTTCTTTGGTCTTCAAGGCGTTGTTGCAAAGCATTGAGGTACGTTTGAGTCTTTGTCCTGCTGCAGTATGAATCCTTCTCCACAGGGATCCAAACAAGCATTTTTGCTACTGGTCTCAGACTCTACAAGGTTATTGTCCTCCCAACAAGACTTCGATGGCTTTTTCCGTTCATTTCTGTTCTTTTCTCAGTACAGTTAATTGGACATGCACTACAGGTGCAGTAAATGGAGAGTAGGTTAAAATGCACCAGAGCATTCCTTTAAATCAGATTTGCATTCTGAATTTCCTGAGCCGAAGACGAATAATCCTCAGTCAGTTCTGCGTACTGTTTGGCTCATAACATGGCCAATTTTCCTGAACGGCTTCCTTAAGCTGCAATGCTAATGTGCTACCACAAGGGTGTAATGATGACCATGTTTTTGAGATTTCTCCCTGTGACAGAATCCTAAACCATACTGCCTCCTTATTCCTTTTCTATGCAGATCATCCCTCTCAGAAACCGCCCACACCTCCTCCTCCTCTCATCCTCTTGTTCTCTGACAGGGCTTAGCAGCAAAGTATAATCTGTCTTGATGTTCCTTCTGTTCCGGCCCTGCCCAATCGTGTGCCTATGTGCTTGTAATTCAGCATTTAGCATAGCTCTGGTGATTCATGTTGTTCCAAATACACCCCTATTTCTCCCCCCTCCCTCCATCTCTCGCTCTGCCGGCGCTGTAATGAGGTTAGTGTGGGTGGAGAGAGCAGGAGAAGTGGATTAGTGTTGAGGTGATGGGCGCTGGCAATGGGAAGGGAGAGTGATCCTTCCTGTACAACATTTCAGGAGGGGTCGCTGCGATGAACTCCCCCTGCCCCTTAGGTGGAGCTCTAATTGATTTTGCTATCCCATGCCATCTGGCTCTGAGTGGAGCAGGAGGGGGGGAGAAGAACCCCTAAAATTGAGTTGCAGATGCTCGCTGGTTATTTACAGAGCCAGAGTCGACTGTTAACATACCTCAGAGGTAAGAGGTCAACGGCTGTGAGAAACAAAGCAACACTAGCAAATGAGTGCAAGTTTGTTTAGAGGTGATTTCAGTAAATAACAATGACAGCAAAGGAGAGGAAATAAAACGAGTTCAACGTGTACTTTACTCCTTTGTAGTCCAAATTGCATGTTTGGTCAATTTCTTTCTAAATGACAAGTGGTTTACGCAAGCTCTGCATGAAAACTTAAATATAACATACATTTTAAACCATGCTGGGGGAAAAAATGGAACCCAAAGGTCGGGTGTTTTTGTAAGAGGATTATAGTTTTTGCTCTGGATTCATTGTGACCATACCTTCAGTAAATGTTGTATTTCATACATATTATGCCGAGGCCATACAGTGGTGTTATTTTAAATTGGACAGATTCAAGTTTACAGCTTTTCTAGTGCGCCAGTAAAACCACCTATGAGAGGGAAACGGTGACATCAGCTGCAGTGTGCTTTTATATAAAAATGTTTAGTGGATAATAAATGCAGGAATGTTTCACATTTCAATTAATTAAAATTAGTAGCATGTTAACTTCCTTTCATCAGAAGTCTACAAAACTTTACTGGAAAAATCTATCCCATCATGTACACTATACCCAAACCTGCGGTGCGATGCTTGGAGCTTTTTGTGTATCCTGTGGTGTGCATACTGAGGAGAACAGGGCTAATACGACTCAGTTTTACGTCATGTCCAGTAAAAGGTCTGAGCACTACACGTGCTTTCACTGCGAGTGCGTAACTGCTTAACGTCATGCCGTGTGTTTGTTAGTATGAGACATCATATTACACAGTGTTTAAGATTCCGTGGATGCTGGGAAGAGTGACGTGTCTTGAAGTATGCCTAAGACAAATGGACTTTCTACTGTGTAATGGAATTAGATATGAGAGAAGGGCGAGGGAGAGTTTGATAGAGAAGAAAAGGGTCTGAGTTGGACCTGACTTGCCCTTGAATGTCCGGGGAGCGCTGCGATTACTGATAACTTAAAAAAGCAGGAGGGGAAATTACTAGGAAATTACTGACATTTTTAGTGTATAATGCCAGAGCTTTTAAAAATGCATTATTTAGCCTAGAAACCATTTCGAAGATGAAAGCCAGCACCAATGACATTGGGTTCATCTCAGTGTTGAGGAATTAAGAAGGCATCGGTTAATATACTATGTCCTTCAGCCTGCGACCCAGAAATAGACTGAAAACCACCATCTTTAAGGCCATCAATTATCTAAATGCACTGTGAGCTCTGAGGAGTTAAGGATTGAGGAGATGGGATGCATCAGTGTTTTCTACGTACGAAGCTATTTATTATTGTATATGCAGCTCTGGAAAAAATTAAGAATCCACTGCAAAATTCAGTTTTTCTGGCTTTACTATTTGTACTGTATGTGTTTGAGTGAAAGGGAACATCTTTGTTTGTATAAATTACTGGAAAATTCCAAATAAAACTGTCTCTGCCTTTCCAGAGCATCCAAATCTTTGTCTGGTTGGTCATTGATGGCTTCATCTTCCCAAATTAAATCGAAGCTGTGCATTAGGTCACTTACTGGCTACAGAATGAGTGATTGGGCTACGTGGTTGTGTCAGAGTGACGTCCAGATGAATGCCTAGACCCTGTTACATCTTGGAGTACCTGAAGAGCTTTGGTCAGAGTGCCATTATCGTGTGATATTGGCACTTCTGGAACATCTCCCAGCCAATCGAATTGTTGGGAAAGACCTAACTGTGGTATACTAATCTTTAATCTTTAAACTTTCTGAACTTTAAAGTTCAGAAATCAATATTTTAATCACTGCTTTCATGTGTCTTATACCTTTAATCAATAAATGTTAGTTAGTTATGTTGATTAAATAATCAATACCTCTAAGTCAAATGTTTGGTGTCTTTGTTGGAATTCATCACAAACTGTACATGTTGATTTGAAGAAAACTTGGAGTGGTCTCTTATTATTATTTTTCCAGAGATGCATGTTTTAATTGCCAAGAGCTACAAAACACATCTACAACTGTCGAATGTTAGCTACTGGCTAACATTAATAGCTACAAACTTAGTTTGCATATTTCATGGGGATATGCCAGTGCACCTCTGCAGAGAATTGGGTTCAAGTCCCATCGGTGCCTTCTGGCCAAGCTAGGTATCACACAGGTGCGCTTGGCTTGTCTGAGGGAGGGGAGGACAGACTGGGGCATTACTCACCCAGCCAATGTTTTGACACTTTTCTCTATGGAAAATTGTTGTGTTGGCAGAGGAAGGAGATTCACAATGAGAAACTGCTGTTAAACTTGGTTGCTAGGTGCTTCCTGTAGAAACAAACGCCGAGTGGCTTAGTGAGAGACGACATGTTTCCTGAGAAAAAGAGATCAGCAGTGTCAGAGCAGATCTGATAGGGAGTGGTCCTATGATGGGCTCTTTTCATTGATAGATAATGCATACCATGAGGGCCAAAAGTCTGAGATCACTAGTAAAAAAAAGTGCTGTGAGGCGTCAGTGCTACCCACCTCCACACTCACTTGATCTAAACCCCATTGGACATTTAAGGGGGGCACTTGAATACAGACAGTCAAGCATTCAGTAACATAAGATGCTCTTTGGAATATTTTGACATCATGCTGGGATAACATGGATCATCAGATTTTGCACAAACTCATGGAGTACATGCCAGCTCAAGTTCATGCTGTCATATGAGGTAAAGGGGGAACATGCCAAATACTAATCAATTCTGAAATGTATGCGTATTCAAGATTCAACTTTTCACACTATGGTGGTTAAATGATTTGTAATGAAAACATTGCATTACATTTGAGAACGTGCAAAATGGAAACAATTCCACTAGTGATCTCGGACGTCTGGCTCCCACTGCAGGTATGAGGTTGATCATTTAAAAAAAAAAAGGAATACCTCATGTAATTTCTCTGTTTTTTAAGAGTGGAGGCTCTTTTGAAGCTCTGATCTGCTGCTTTACTCTTCGAAAGTCATGTATAAACATGGGATGTGTCACGGTCTGCATTAAGAGATATGGAGGAAAATAAAAGAACATGATGTTAATTTGCAGATCTTTCCAAAAAGGGGTCTTTCCCATAATGCAACATATTCATCAACATCTCAAACATCTCCTTAGTAAACATTGACACAGACACACAATCCCCTCCCAGTAGGGAGTCTGTCAGCCAGCATATAGCTATACAGTAGAACTTCCACAGAGGGATGAAACTGGTGTGGTGTGGCATCATTTTCATTCATCAGATTATAGATTTGTGCATTACTAATTCATGCTCTCTGGCCCAAAAGCTTTGGCCCTGTAACCTAACCCCTGATCAATGGCTATAACCTTGGGGGAGTTCTCAAGGTTAGAAGACATTTTGCTGTCTTTTTTCTAAAGTATTTTATCTCTGTCCAGCACTCTTCCTCTGTTCGGCACTGTATTGACTCTGATGCTACTTCTTTATATGGCTCTGTGTTCCAGTGTTTGTTACAAGCAAATATGGCACAGAGTGATTTAATGATTGTGGATTTTGAAATGGTTGTGTGTATACATCGGGTTTTGCCTTTTAGTAGTCTTAAAAATGCATTTAGGAAGGGTGATGTTCCCTCTTAATTGTGATATTCTCTGGTGATGATGTATCCCAAACGGCATTACACGTTAGCTGGATTGCTTACAGCTAATGTTAGCATTGTGCTATGGTTTCCCTACATAAAATAATGATGATTTTTGACCCTTGATTACTATGAAATAAAATGCGAATTTACAGTCCTATGCAGGTGTGCATGAAGATGTTTTAAGTGGGCTGGGCTGACGTGAATATATTTGGGGGCATGAACACACGCACAGAGACTGAACCGCATATCTTAACAGTAACTGTGTGGCGGCAAGGTTACCAACAAACCCATTTCTTACCTGAAATTGCAACACGCCAAACATGATCTTACCTTCTGTGGTTTTGCTAATAAAGTAGTGAGGCATGGAATATCCAGTCTGTCCAGAATATTAGTGTGCATTGTGCTATTGTCCAAGTATTGTGTATTTTCAATAAATATTTATCCAGTAACTAAATAGTATATAATCAGTCAGCAACAATACAGTAATGTATTTTTAATGTTACCCACTCTTTACTTTTCCCTTTTTATTATCAGTATATGTTCTTAAAATCACTTCAAAATGCTGTATAGGTGTATTTTGAGTAGTGCTGGTCAAATGACATGCTTTGTAGCTTTTCTAAATGAGAAGCTCTTAACCTGCAAACATTAAACAAACAGAATAAATTAAGGGGCACACAGAGAACCGGAGCCTATCCCAGTGAGATCACAGGGCACAGATGTAAGCATGACTTGGACTAGAGACCAGTTCATTCAGGGTTGGCAGGGGTCGATGTTGTAGCACCAGCGAATGATCCTCCAACTGGCAACTCCTCCCTCAGGCATGTGAAATCGGGCCTGTATAGTTCCCAACCTGGGGCACAGCTGGGATTCGATCCCAGGGCACCGAAGTGGTGGGCTAGTGAACTGCCATCACGCCACTCTGGATAAGAGACTGTTGTCAATAATGTGCAAGCATTTTGACTGTTGAATATGGTGATGCAATTATGGGAATGCAGGAGGATATATATGCATGTTCATGAACGTTCGTAGGTCCTGGTGTTTGTTAATGAAGTTAAACCTGCAGAGAGATTCTTGGTCATATCCTTTCTTTAAAATACAGAACACAGATATTTGGATAGTGGGAGCCTAATATGCATTTTTTCCTAAATCCCTACCTGGTCATGGTATAGAGGTGTACTCCCCTTTTTACGAAGGGCTGACTCATATTTCAACTTTACAATGGGAATCTTTACAATGGGATAAACATTCATGCACGGAATTTATTTTCCCAGGCAAGAGATGCATAGTACGACACACTCTGAAGAAGTAGGCAGTGCGTGACTTGGGGAGTCAGATGGCAGGAGTGATGAGCGCTGGGAAGTGTAGTGAGGAAAAGCCATTTTTTGTTGTTCACTTTCAATACATATTTCATTTTACATTACATTTTACATTTACAGCATTTAGCAGACGCCCTTATCCAGAGCGACTTACAATTGGTACAGTCTTACAATCCAAGCAATTGTGGGTTAAGGGTCTTGCTCAAGGACCCAACAGTGGCAGCTTTGGCTGAGGTGAGATTTGAACCCTTGACCTTCTGGTTCATAGTCCTGCACCTTAACCACTAGGCTACCACAGTCCCTTATCCTTCAATAAGTTACATGAGATATTAAATAATTTCATTACAAAGTAAGCTTTATGCTAATGACTTTGTCCAACTGCTGCTTAATGTAAGTGTGTTAAGCATGCTTAAGGTACGCGGCCCTCTACGATGCTCTCAGCACTCGGCAGTGCGTGACGTAGGGAGTCATGGTGGGAGAGATGAGCGCTGGGAAATGTAGTGAGGAAAAGCCATGGGTGATGTTTTAAGCACATATAGTGTAGGCTATATTATTTATTTATTTATTATTTATATATATATATATATATTATATATATATATATATATATATATATATATATATATATATATATATATATATATATATATTTATATTAAACTCCTCTGGTTTACGATAAAAGTCAACTTGTATGATGAATTTGTTGGAATGAATCCCCATCCTAAACCGGGGACTATCTGTATACAAACCCACCTACTTTCAATGATGTCAGCACAATATAGTGGTGCAGAGGACTTTCTAAATTAGTCCACCTGTTATTTGTGGATTGGAGTGGGTCTCAGGGAGCAGGGTCTCATCATCACGTGTACCACCACCTGTACACAGTTCTGTACCTGTGCCATAGCTGTGCGTTAAACACTACAGTATGGAGGAAAAAAAAATAACTATTAGCTATTCATTAACCACCAGATAAAATGCAAGTTGAGGGTGTAAGTAGCATCAAGAATCCACTTAGAATGCCATATGCTCCCAATCTCAATGTGTGAGAATAATTCCAGTAGAGAAAAGATGATGGGAATTCTTGATTTATTTTACTGTGAGATGGGGAGTCATAAAAAAACAAACAACCAAACAAAAGAAAAAAAACTATCTATAAAAAATATGTAACCATAGATCCAAACAGGGACATACAAAACATATTGTGGCCTTGACAAAGACACATTGGCACAAATAAAACGAAAACAAATTCATCATCAGCAACATTTTGGCTTCGTAACAGGGCAGCACAGTTTCAGGTTAAGAACCATTCGATTTAACACATCAGCAAATCATTCTGCATGTGTATCAAACCATGTTCAGTAGCTTCCAAAGTCTAGTGGGGTAAGATACAGTAACACTTGAATGGGCAATGTAAGAAGTGAATGTTCAATACTTCATTGGGTGGTGGTCTAAAAAATTCAAATAATCAAAAAATGTGAAAATAATACTCTTTCTGTTTTAAAACACTTTGAAATGCTAGAGTTTCTTCTCCAGCTTTGTATTCATTCATCTTCAAAATTATTCTTCATACTAAAATATATTATTGTATTAATACAAACTACAATATTGTACACTACATTGTATAATAAATAACCATAAAGAAAAACATATAAAAATAAGACACATAAATATAAAAGGTCTCTAAAACTAAACAAGGTATACTGGTGAAGGGGTGAGATATAATACTGCCATGACTGCAAACAAACATTACACAACATTCACTGAACCACAAACGAAAAACAATCAGAAAAAAAAATTAATACTTTCATGAAAGTAGAAAAAAAATCTAGAGGTGAACGATATTTGCTTAAGTTACCTGAAGAAAATGTGTATGTGCAGTTAATCAGATAAAGAAGTGCACCATCAGGGCAAAACACAGAAACACTTCAAAGCTGGAAAGAAACCAAACTTTACTTGTTTTGTTCTTTGATTGCTTGAATGATTTGTTTTGCTTGGATGAATGAATTTGTTCCTCAAAAAAAGGAACCGTCCTTTGGTGAGGACTAGTGGTTCAAGGGACAGGGATCACAGAATTGCTACCACATTAAAACAGTGAGAGTCCCTGCTGGAAACATGCTGTAAAAAAGAGTACAGTCTAAGCACACCAGTTCTGTCCAATGGCACTTAACACATGCATGCTTTTGCATAAGGGAGGTGATGGATCAGCGACCAGGGCACAACCCTAATCACTCATTACTGCTGCAGAGTTCATGAGCAAGGGGGCACTCTGACATTGTCCTAATGAAAGTCTCCGATTAGGAAAAATCCATTTGATCGAGTTTCTGTTTGTGAATTCTATTTAAGATCTCCAATGAATACAGCACTACCACTGTTGGAATACAATTAGCCAAGATCCACTTTTAGGTTAACTGCAGCTCTGGAAAAAATTGAGACCACGGCAAACTAATCAATATCTCTAGTTTTACTATCTGTAGATACTTCATGTATCTGAGTGAAGGACAACTGGCCAAAATAACAAAAGATGCAATGTTCTCAGACCTTGATTAATAATAAAACGGGTTTATTTAATTTTTATTTTTATTTTTTAGAAAATAATACTGATGTTTTACCTTGGGAAAGTTCTGAAATCAGTATTTAAACCACAGCTTGTACTTTTCCTCCATAAATAAGATGTGATTCAGGAGATCACCTAATCAGTACCTCACGTAGTTTGAGGTGTGACTGTGTAGGATTTCATCAGATACTGGAATGGAATTTCTGCCCTACATGGAGATATGTTGATTTGAACAAAATCTGGAGTGGACTCAGTTTTTTCCAGAGCTGTACTCTTTACCTATTTTTGGGATTATACACCATTTGTCACCCAGTGTAATGACTTAATTCCCACACGCTGGCTGAGTACATTCATGCCTTTGGTTTTACCTAAAGAAACCTTCAATTGAGCTAAGGCCTGGAGGTCATGCTTAGGGGCTTCACAGAAGTAGGTTGATGCAGCTTGAACGTCTGATTCTTAGTCTAGAGATTTAACCTCCTAGACATCACTGTACCCATTCTCTCCTATCACGGTTAACAATATGGGGAGGTGCGAGCTATCATGCTTCCTCTTGAACCCAGCCACTGCTGCCCATGCAATATCTTTACAGCTTGGGTACTAAATGCTTCTTTCCAAACACGATCTCTAAATACTAATACCATCCTTGAACAGACCAACAGAGCTGGGCCAGTGATGTTCTGAAGGACTCCTGTTTATGGATGCCAATGGCATCTTCAGGGTGCAACTCACGACCCCTGGATGATGATGGGGCTAATGCTTTTATGTGATTCCACTGTGGAGCCCCACAACTCTTAAAACAACAGCTTGGGGCTTTTTATGCACTATTAAAAGTTGTATCCACACACAAGCCAAACCAGCTCCCACCTTAAAACATCTGAGGTTGGAGACCTCAAAACATCAGAGTTCCCCGTTGTCATGAACACAGCATTAGGTTACCCTCTAGAATCATGGCTCTATGAATGCTCTGTGTCTTCAGGATTTCCATCCTGCCACCACCCATCCAAAAAATTGTTTTGTTTTTCTTTTAACTCTCACAGTCCAATCACCAGACAGGTCGAAGTTGAGCTGGTGCACAGCAGACCAGCATGGCATAGGGGTTATAGCTCTGTAGTATTAATACTGAAAGGTAGACATTAAACAAGAACAAGGCCCACAGAGGTGTTCTATCAGTAAACGAGGAGCATGGTAGTGCACAGGATTTCCTTCATATGCAATAAAATACTGAGTTTTGTTCATTGGCAATAAAAATGTATAGAAATCTCTCCCAACTGTACAGCTTCTTAAGGTTTAACCAAGAGCGACAAAAATTAGTAACACTGATAAAAAGAAACTCAAGGTGTTTAGTAATAAAACGTTATTAGCTAAAACATGTCTAGCTTTCAGTCTGTATACGTGTCAATTTTGTGTTAAACTTTGTATTCCTCCAAAGCATAAGCCACTGAAAATTGTCCTTATGTGGAAAAGCACTAGTTATTTTTTAGATCAGGCACACCAGGGGTTTTATACACAGTAGTGGGATAAAATGCAACGTCTCGGCGTCTGCGCTCTCGTCCTTCTCTCTTGTTTCCCTCTGTCAGTCCTCTGGAAGAAGGCCGCCTCTGCAGACTCGGTTCCTTCAAATAAGTAACTTTGTAAAACTAAGTAGATAAAGAATAAGAGCAGGAAAAGCCCTTGTGGTTTCTCTTCATTTGACGTCTCCATTTTGGCTGAGTGTCTTTCCTTCATTTACACCGTTCTCCTTCACGTGTTCTGCAGTCTCCTTTCCTTCATCCATTTCTCCTCCATCCTCAGCTTGTTCCTGCTCCACCATGTCCACTGTAGCCATGCTTTCTGTTTGTTCTTCCTTCCTGTTGTTCTCCTCATCTTCCTCACCATCCTGCATCACTACCACCTTCATCATCTCACAGTCTTCCTCTGGAGTTTCTGTCATCTCCTCCTCTCTGCTCTCCTCTGCATGTTCTCCGTTCTCCGTGACCGTTCCTTCAGCTCCAGTGTCCGTCTCATCCGTCCTCTCCTGCTCTCCACTCTCTTCGTCGTCCTCTCCTCCTTCCTCGCCGATCCTCACCACCTGAATCTCGTCCTCGTCCACCATGCTCCCCGAGCCCATCTCGTCTTCCTCCTCTGCGCTGCTTCCTCGTTCGTCCGAGTCCAGCTGAGAAGGGGGTGAGGCTGCAGTGCTGCCCAGACGAGACTGCTCCTCAGTGGGGTTCTCCTCTTCATCGTCTCGCCGTACCAGGTTCTGTCCATGTGCCTCCTTCTTGCAGTAAGAGTAACGGTGGTTCATGTGCTGCGAGTATGAGCCGGAGTGAGAGAAGCGCTTGCCGCACTTGTCACACTGGTAGGGTTTTTCTCCGGAGTGCAGACGCAAGTGCTCGATCAGGTGGTGCTTGTGTTTGAATGCCTTGCTGCAAATCCCACACTCGTGAGGCCGCTTACCTACAGGAAAACATACTGTATGATTTATTTCAAGATCCTTTTTAAATATGGTTTAAGTATGTGTGGTTACAGTTTCAAATAAGCTTTCATACTGAAGATGTACAGAACTGTGCAAAAGTCTTAGGCCACTTTGTTTTAGCAATGGTGTCATGGCCATATATAACAATGTCGATGACTGGACTCAAATTTCATAAATTTCATTCCATAATACTTTTCCACTGATCTTCATTCCAGTCATTGTCAGCTTTAGCATATATTAGCCTTTTCACCCTGATTCCCTTCCGAAAAAGTGGTTTCTTGGCTGCTACCCTTCCAAAAAGACCATTTCTGATCAAGGTTGTTTGGACTGTGTCCTGGAATTCATTAGGTGCAGGAAAAAACGTGCTCCTTGGGTGGGACATCAGTGTGTCACAGGGTCCCACCCACTAACTGAATCGTCAGCATCCCATGATAACTACCAATCTGTAAGTGTGATGACTAACACCACCTTCCACCACTCCAGCTCATGTCATCAGGGCTAGACCTAACAATCATCGGATGATACACAACGTTTGTTGTGCTACTTGGGAGTTCTCCATGGTCAGGTATTGCCTTCCAACTAATAATGGATTTAAAGTGACACACAAGTATTAAATACAGTGGGGACCAAAAGTCTGAGACCACTGGAGAAAATGCTTCTAATTTGCATTTTTCAGGATAAATGTAAGTTATTTTGGTATTTGCCATGTTCCCTTCCCCCTTTTGCTGCAATGGACTCCAAGTGCTGCTTTCTGATGATCCATTCCAGCATATTCTCTCTCTCTCTCTCTCACTCACTCACTCACTCACTCACTCACACATTTAATGCAACTCCGGACAGAAATAAATGTTGTGACATTGCAGAAGCAGTTCTGTCCAGAGATGCATTATATGCATTATTCCCCCCCCCCCCCCCCCCCCCACAAGATCTTGTATTGATGATGGGAGATTTGTTCTACTGCACAAAGTCTTCTCCAGCACATCCCAAAGATTCTCAATGAGGTTCAGGTCTGGACTCTGTGGTGGCCAATCCATGTGTAAAAATGTCTCATGCTTCCTGAACCACTCTTTCACAATTTGGGGGTGGGAGTTGTCTAGAGATCTAGAAAATCCACACCACTGTTGTATAATTCTGGTACTAGCACAGTAGATGCCTTTACTGAGTAATGATCATGATATTGCACCCATTATACCCCTGTGAATCACAGAAAGATGAGAAATCTAAGCACTGCACATCAGTTTAAAATTCACCATACAAATGCCTAGCTTATAAAGCTCCTTAGTGACAAATAACTCTAAATTAATCTCCCTCTTCCTGCCTCCTCACCGAGCTTCAGAGGATTAAGCACTACATGTCATTATGTAACCATGGATAATAAAACCAAACAATGAATCTAAACAGCACGTGTGACAGTCCTGCTCCACCATGAGCTGGAGGTAAGGGTTTTATAACCTGTGGCTTTTGAGGCATGCAAAGCAGTGATGTCATTAGCGTGTAGGCTGCTGTTTTTTTGGCTTGGTAAAGGAACTGAAAGAGGTGAGCAGTTTTTGGCTCAACTCCAGGCTTATGCTTTGAGGGGAAAAAAAGAAAAGAAAATTACTAACAGAGTTCTGATGTAACATTCTGTGTTCCATGTTAACGGTAATGATTTGGCCAGCAGATGACATGGGGGAAAATAACATACCCCACCCTTCAGCACATTACTCTACTAAACTCTGAATTCTCTTCTGCTAAGTGTACAGTCATTATTAATGTTGCAAATGGTTTAGTTCAACCCTAATTTCAAATTCGAATCATTTCTTAAAGGACCTGATAAGCAGGTTAGCTTACTTTATCTTTTCAAAACCTACCTGTGTGTTCATATTTATGCCGAAGCAGCGAGCTACTCTTCTGGAAGATTTTGTCACACAGGTCACAAGCATACAAGCCATTTTCAGTCTTTTTCATCTTCTTCCTCATCGGCCCAGAGTCTGAATCTGTTTGCTCCTCTAGTGTCGAGGCCACGTCTGAACCGGTGTCCTGCTTCTCCTCCTACACAAACCCAGAAACAAAGTGGCTCATTTGTTTCTTTGTTTTATATAATATGCTTACTCTGTAACACATAGCAAGGAAGGATGTACAAAGATCAAATTGTCACAAAATGGATGTGAATCACAGGGTAACAAAGTTGCACACGGTATTACTATACACGTACTGCTGGGACCAGGAGAACTAGTGTTTATGAAGCCTGGCCAGAGAACCTAGAAAGCACCTTGCAAGTAATGTGTAACTCAAAATGACCATTAATTATATCACTAACACTAAAGTAAACATGACGACATGAAGAAAAATACAAACAACTGATACAATACAAACTACCTAGTCCAGTGATAGACTGGCTCCACATTCAGGGTAGGCCCTTAGAAGTCAGGGATTGTGCCTGTGTGATGGCCAGTCTGGTCGAGTCACCACAGTGGTGGGCTGGTGACCTGCCTCAGCACCACCCAAGTATGCTTTTTAGTCATATTTTAAAATAGTGTGCCAAGTATGTTTTTCATTCATTCACTTTCTTACACTTTTAATGCTGGGAGAGCCAATTCTAGACTACCGTATTTATCGGACCATAAGCACACTTAAAATCCTTTAATTTTCTCAAAAATCGACAGTGCGCCTTAAAATGCGGTGCGTCTAATGTATGAATTAATTCTGGTTGTGCTTTCTGACCTAGAACCGATTGTAGATGGTACACGGCGCTCATAAATCTGTCAAAATGTTTAGCACGGCCTTGGTAAGTTACGAAGCTCACGGCAACCGTAGTGCGCAGCATCTCGGAGTAATACGGTATGTGCTTCAGCATTAGGGTACGTGCATTCATTCATTCATTTTCGAAGCGGATTTCAAACTCAACGCTATCAGTCACGCAGTACAACATGGACATAGAGCAGCTGCGAGAGAATTCAACATTAACGAATCAATGGTACGGAAGTGGAGGAAGCAAGAAGACGCCCTGCGCCAGGTAAAGACCAAACTGAGCTTCCTACGGAACTTAAGAGTTTTGTTTCATTTCATGCGCCTTATAACCCGGTGCGCTTTATGTATGAAAATATACCCGTTAGCTACCGATCGTTGATATCGCGCCTTATAACCCGGTGCGCTTTATAGCGCGGAAAATACGGTAGGCTCCAGTCCATCGTAGAGCACATACACACATTCATACACTAGGGGCACTTTAGAGACACTAATTAGCCTACCATGCATGGGAGGAAACCAGAGTAAACCCACATGGACACAGAGAGGACCCAGGACCTTCTCGCTGTGAGATGACAGTTCTGCCCAAGCATGTTTTTATAACATATACAAAGGAGTAACTTTCGATCTTCTGCAATATACAGCTCTGGACAAATTAAGAGACAAAATGACCAAAAGTTACCTGGTTCTCTGGTTCTGCTATTTGTAGGTACTGTATGTGTTTGAGGGAAATGTGTTTGAGTTTTACTCTATAAATTACTGAGAAATTCCAAATAGAAATATTTATTTGCAGCAATGACAAGAGCATTTATTCACTGTAAATGTCAACTGACCAAAATAACAAGCAGCAGGGTTTTCAGACCTTGATTAATAACACATAATACAACGAAAACAAGTTTATATTCATTTTGTAACAACACAATACTAATGTTTTAACAATGTTTTAACAATATTTCACTCACAGCTTTCATGTATCTTGTACTTTTCCTCAATACATAAGATTTGGTTCAGGTGATCACCTACGTATCAATATATTTATTTATTTATTTTTTTTTAAAGAAAATTCAGTGGTCTCTCATTTTTTTCCAGACCTGTATAGATTGTAGATAGTAATGCTTTTAGTATTTTATGCCTTGTGTTCATGCAGTAATCATGGAAAACACAGTTCCTTATTCAGCTTGGTTAATGGAGCATACATGAGGATAATTAGTTGTTGTTGTTTTGAATACGTCCCATGGACACAGTGCCTTTTATCAGACGTAATTCATATTATTTGATAACACACAATTTCAACCTCATTTCAATACCATCGTTTCTGGCCTCACCTTGATGCCATTGACCTGCAGTATGGTCTTCTGTGGTGTGTCGCTTCCTGCTGGGCTGGAGGCTGTAGTGGTGTAGGTGTAAGCCAGCTGTGGGATCAAGATGGTCTGTTTAGTGGCGGTGAGGGTGCGCAGACACTGTCCTTGGCCCTGCTCAGCAATAGCCACCAGCGTGGGCAGTTGAGTGGTCACAATGTTTAAGGGATTGGCACTTGTTTGGCTGGCGTAGATGGCAGTGCTAGTGCTTGCGTTACTGAGCACTACCTTCTTTGTGCAAGTCAAGTTCAGAGGCTCATTCTGAGCGGAGTAAACAGAGTTAGCATGAGTGCTGGTTGCTTTAGCTGTGGCTACAGATTTTGGAAGAGACAAGTCAAGGGGTCCCTCGCCCTCCTCTGCAGTCTGGGCTGGCACAGGCCCATCTGCAGAGAGGTTTAGTGGTGAAGGGGAAGTGGGGCCACACTCTGTCCCACTTATCCCAGCTATAGTGCCCTCTGCTGGGCTATACAGTTCCTTCTCCTGCTCCTCTTGGATCGTTTCCTCTTCGTTCTCAGACACGTACTTTAGGCTTTTCTCTGGAGTCCCATTAATGTCTGTCCCATTAATCTGATCATTCTGAGGTGTGGAGGTGTCAATGGAAATCTGCCCACTCTGCATTTTCTCAAACCACTTTCTGACAACCTCAGTAGGGAGACTGACTGACTCCGAGATCTTTTTCAGCTCCTCCTTGGTGGGCTCTGCATTTAAGGCAAAGTAAGCCTTAAGCAGGGACAGTAGGTTCTTCAGTGGGGGCTGCCCAGGACACAGTCCAATATCTACTTCGGACTTCTCCTTCAGGTGCGTCCCATTGACCCCCTGTTCCTCCTTACCACAGTGTTTGTTTAAGTGATTGTAGAGTGTGCCCTTTTCCTGTTCGTCCACAGTGATGGTGGTTTTGTCCCTGGTTATCTTGCTTTTAACCGTCAGGTCTTCAGGAAGTCTCTCAGCCTTGCACGAGTCTGCAGTCTGCTCCATAGTCTCTCTCTTCAAGTTCTGGAGGGCAGCCTGAGCCTGAGCCGGGTCCAGGCTGTAGTTGATGATGATCTTGGCTGTACCATCCTGGTCCATGATGGGAAGACTTATAGCTTGGATGACTTGTTGTGAAGCCTGGGCAACTGCCACTCTGCCAGTGCCTGTGATCCCCATCCCTGCTGGTTGGCCCTTGCCCTGGGCATTCTCCAACACCTGTCTGATCACATTCCCATCCACTGCCACCTTCAGCACGTTCTGCAGGTCCCCCAAGTTGATGCTGATCGGAGAAACCAGACCTACAGTGGGGAGGACGACAGCTTGCACTGTTCCCTGTAGGGGGGCTGCTGCTCCTCCTTGGAAAACCCCATTCACGCCTCCTGGGGCAGTTGGGGCCACTACCACAGGCTTGTACTCATAGTCCAATGGCTCAGACTTGATTTGTGTGATTGGGAGTTGCTCCTGCAGGTGTTTACCGTGGTCTAGCTTGTCTCGGAGCTGCGTCCGAGCAGTGGCGGGAGAGGCGGATAGGGACGGCGAAGTACACTGTGGGGTTTTGGTGCCACCTGTCGCCGGGGTGGGTCGCGGTCGGCCGTTGACAGAAATGAGACCGATGCATTTCTTGCTGCTGATGTGGGAGCTGTAGGAGCCAGAGTGGGAGAAGCGCTTCTTACAGTTGGAGCACTCGTATGGCTTTTCTCCTGCATGACCCAAAAGATGAGTGCTGTTAATTGAGGATTGTTTACATGTGCAGTCAAACTTTCACTACATTCTTTTACACAACTTTTAAAGCCCAAAAATCATTCTCTCTTTATATTTACATTTACAGCATTTAGCAGACACCCTTATCCAGAGCGACTTACAATTGATAGAGTCTTACAATCCAAGCAATTGTGGGTTAAGGGTCTTGCTCAAGGACCCAACAGTGGCAGCTTGGCAGAGGTGGGATTTGAACCCTGGACCTTCTGATCCAGAGTCCAGTACCTTACCCACTAGGCCACCACAGTCCCATATATATCCCATTTATATATAGTCTGCAAGAAATATTCCATGCATTAGGAAAAAGGAAGCTATAAAACCATCTGAATAGTATATGCACACACTCTGTCTTAAAGGGAAATATATAGAGACGACGTTCCAATATGGCCAGATGTTCCAGATGCAGAGGACTGCTACACTGCACAATTAAGAACCAGTACAAACACAAGCTTGTTTCTTATTTTAAAACCAGCCAGAATCGACACACACGGCATGCTGGTGTGAATTCTTTTTACTAACAAACACAACACCCATAGATGCTCCATAAACGCATGGAGTGTGCTTACCACTGTGGATACGCAGGTGTTCCTTCAGGTGGTGTTTGTACTTGAAGGCTTTACCACATTCAGTGCACTTAAACTTACGGTTTCCTCCGCCCCCTGTTTGGGTTACATGTCTCTACAGAAGCGAGAAAAAGACAGGAAACATGCCTCAGACTGCTGAATTACTGTAAACACGCTTAACGTCCATAGTCTGTGTATATTACATTAGCGTAAAATGTTAAATTCCTGCATAATGAAGTTGATATTTTGAGAAATTAGAAGTGACGACTGTGAGGCGTCTGGGTATAGTTCAGTTCTTAACCTTCAGCTTCGCTACACCACAGTTTAATGGAACCTATTTAACGTTCTACACCTCTGAGCTACTCCTGGGTGCTTTCACTGGCTTCATAGCTTAGTTCTGACATGTACTAACAACAGGATTTGCTGTTTTACAACTCGTTGGTACTGTTTCCAGTAGCAGATTGATCTTCTCAATTCTAGTTTAAAATGAGGCTATATTAATGTTATTTGGACTTACGAGTCATTTTGGTTAGTGGATCCCGAGCAGTGACAAGTAGCTTGGCAAAGAATAAATGGATCCAATCATAGAGACATAGGCTTACGTTTGTCTTGCTATAGTTTGACTTATTAAACATAATTTCATTAAATATGAAAACTTCATTTGAAAGAATTGCTGAAAATGCACAAAGACTTTACTAAAGGTTTAATCCTATCCGCCTAAATGGGGCAGAAAAATAAATAATATTGCTTAGAAATCCCACTGCGATTTGTGATAAATATTGCAATGTTTATATGTGATTTCTATAATTATTGTGAATTTCCAGCAATTAAAAATGTGCTGCTGTTAGGGATGCTGTGTAGATGATGGCGTTCCACTTGACGTTCCGTTCTATGACCTCTTTGCATGTAGTTTTCTTGTGAAAATACCCCTTAAATTTACATTCCAGTACTAAAAAGCCCATGTTTATTCGATAATGTCTGGTCAACGTCCATCGGTCGACCTGTTTCACAGAACGTCTTAAAAGGGGGTCTACCTATACTGCATTTCTGCTCAAATAAAAATACACTTTATGGGGGAATCACTTGGCATGTGCTCATCAAAAAACAAGGACTTCTTTCAGTTCAACTCAATGGTATTAGTCGTTCCCTTATAACACATAATTTAGCATAACATTATTGACGAACCCTGTTTCGGCCTTTCTGATGTGATTATTGCGTGTGCTGAATTGTGATATCAATGTTGACGACTAAACACACTAAGTTCAGGATATCTGACAACTAAAGAACATCAGCAAACACCTACATAATTCTCATCACTGTAAAAAGCATGTATGGTGTTGAATCTGATTATAAAATGACCTGAAGTACCTGGTCTCTGCCTGCTTTGTGTGCGCTCATGTGTCGGTCGAGTTGTGTGCGGTGGGTGAAGGTGTAGCTGCAAAGGGAACAGCTGAAGTTGTCCTCGCTCTTCTCGTGTCGGTACTTTATGTGCTCCTTCAGAGACGTGTAGCGCTTGTAGCCGCGAGAGCAGTAGGGACAGGTGAGGAGCTGAGAGAAGGCGTCTGTTGTGCCTGCGAGAGAGAGGGGGGGCAATGAGCGAGAGGCAGAGCAAGAGGAGTAAGTACAAGGACATAGATATGAGTACAAGGACGACTGCCTGTGTGTATTTGAGACTAAATGCACATGGTGTAACACAAAAGGTGCGCACACTCATGAGTTACGAAGAACCGATGCCAAAGGACAGGTGACAGAAAGTATACTCTCAGGCACAAAATGGGCCAAAATGTGTCCAATGGCAACAAATATCGTCTAGTATAGCGCTCTATTCTGAGTTCTTAAAATTTTGAAGCCATGTGGCTATACCGTGTCACTACTCTTCCACTCAGCATCGCTTCAAACAGATTATGAGCTGCTGACAACATTTCTCAACTACTTTGTGTTTAATATTAGACCAAATATTCTCTACACGGTTTAAATCTGAAATCTGGCCAAAACATGAGCTTTGGTGGACTTGTTCTCAAATCCCTTCTTTGCAGTGTGGGCAGGAGCAGTGCTTTGTTGGTCGTTCTTCTTTAGAAAGCCGTCCCGCAGTCTTCTCCTACAGTTCAAAGCATTAATTGAGTTTTCGCAGTGAAGCAGTTTACCAATACCACCAGCTGAAAAGACTTCCCACACCATGACTCCTCTTCCTCCATTTTTAGCCATAGCAGAGATGCAATCACTTCTCACCAGGTCTTTGAAAGACGCCTCTCTGGAGCATCATCATAAAACTCAAACTGTGACTCATCACGCCACACAACTTTCCATAATCTGCCAAAAACTAGAACGTGTAATGTTTCAGGCACAAACTCTGCATGAGACAACCTTGTGGTAATTGTTTTCTGTGGTCTTTTGGGCTCGGCTCATATTTTTCACTCGGGAGGGTACTGTGTATAGGTGTGGGTGTATTTCAGAAGTACACAAGTTCCTTTGTACAAATATTCATCATCTAAAGTGCGAGTTTTGTAGTTATTATAAAATACATGCTTTTGAATGTACTTAGAAAAAACAATATTTCTCTAAATTTGTTTCAATATTGAAGCTGTCAAAAATAAAATAAAACAAACAAACAAAAAAAATCATTGGATTTCATGAGAAAAGCATAAATTTGAATGTAGAAAATGCCCATTTGAATTCTAATATCTGCAATCTGTAAAAAGGAATGACTGCACAGTCCTGTTCCAATTCTTTATCCACTCCTGCTTCCTAACAGCTTGGACTATAAAAAACGTAGCAGGAACATCATTTGGAAAAGTCCTGACGAGAACAGGACCGTTAAAATGTGCTCTGCTTATCATGAATGTTTCTTGTTCTACCCAAGTTCAGTTTAAGCATCCAAATGCAGTCTATTTATACTGACGTTCTCCCACGAGCGCAATTCTGATTCCACAACGGCTTTACAGACAGCTTTCTACACCCGAATACGACACGTTCTGCCAGCTTCAAGGCACAAAGAAATACCAAGATAACCAATGGCATGTATGTGGAAACATGCGCCGATAATAGAAGTGGATGGATAAAATAACAATATATAACAATGTATAACCCACACTATCAACACCCAGTCAAAGTTCTGTATGCAGTAACTCTTTCTAACGTTTAGCGTTTCCTAACATGCAGTTTCTCTGATAATTATAAAAATAATAAGCATTGCATCTCTGAATGCTTGACCTCTTTTGTGGATGTAAGAAATAACATGGATTTGCAAATTTAGTGCTCTTACATCCACTTGTTTTAAATATATATATATATATATATATATATATATATATATATATATAACATTTCAATTCATATACATTTTGCAGGTACATGGATCATTTGAATTGAATTCTATTCAGTATTATCATACATTAATCATATGAAGAACAGGGTTTTGTATCTGAAATTACACTGTATGAGTTATGTGACTGTGTGGTAGCCTAGTGGTTAAGGTACTGGACTATGGACCAGAAGGTCTGGGGTTCTAATCTCGCCGCTGCCAGTCTTGGGTCCTTAACAAACAATTACTTGGATTGTAGGACTGTATGAGCTGTTAGTTGGGGTTATTATTATTATTATTATTATTATTATTCTTTTCCTTCACATTTTAACTTTCCTGGTGAGGAACAGGTGGGCTAGTGAAAGCAGGGCACAGGTATGCCCTGGAAAGGTTCATTGCAGTTCTATATAGGGTTCACTGTTGCAGGGATGAGGGGATGATCCCTCGACGAACCTAACCTCCCTCAGACACAGCCAATTTTGGGTGCATGGGCATGTGATGCCGACCCTGCTGGGGAGCACTGCTGGGAACCTGGGTGTTTGTTGTGGTGGGCTAGCATACAAGTACCACCCGAATGCCCTTGCTTCTTACATTTTAACAAAAAAAAGTTTACATTTGCAGAGAACAAACTTCTGCACCTTTTAATGCAAGTTTGAAACATACTGGAAAACTGGAACTTAAAATTTGATCTGTGCAAACTTTTTTGCCGCCCCGCTATGATTTTATAAGGTCTCTTTTCTAAGCTTTGAGCTGACTTGTTAATTTAAATATGTAGAAATGTTAGCTTTAAGTTTGTTCGATGCAGAGGTCCTATTAACAGACTTTCATTTCGAAAATCAACAAAACATGTCATTGGACCAGGGGTACCCAAACTTTTGCAGAACACTTTTATTATTGCATGGTAACACCGATAGTGTGGGACAAATTGGAGTAACTAATGCATGCAAAATTATGAATCTGATTTTTGTTCTCCCACTTTTGTAAAACTTGGTTCATAATATTGTTAATAGGTTTAACTGTAGGAAAAAACCAAGAGACTGTACGCACGGGCTGATAATTGAATGGATTTAGTATCATTTCCCTGCATGGATCTATGTCGCAAATCACAGGTGACTGAGTAATTATAAATAATTTATTAACAATGATTATTATTCTTCATCCCTGTTCCGGTTATTAATATATTAGAGTTTAGATTTGCTAGAAATGTAGTGCTTTATAAGAAACTTGGATAATGTGAGTCCAAAAATGTAAACTCACAAAGTACAAAGTATAGATACGTGTGCTATGCTTGTTTTGCTGACACTGCTGAGGAATGGGAGCTGATGTGAACTTCTGTCGCATAGAAGAGGCTTTGATGTGCTATGAGTAACAGCACACGACTTTCTCTCCAATCAGAGGGCTTCAACACAAGTAGGGGGGTGACGAGAAGAAATGACATGACTGAAAAAGAGAAATGGTGGCTCGCTAATGACAAACAAAGAGGTGAATAATTGCCAGACTGAACAACAAGCTGCAGCTTAGGAAAGAGTGAAAAACAAAGGTCAGAGTAGGCGTGAATGAATCTGCGGAACTGGACAGTTAAGAAATATTAATTCAACATGACACGCTCATTATTATCTGCCTTATATACGTAATCCCTGGCTGTTGCAATCATAGACTCTAATTGCACTGTGTAAGGCTATTTATCAGTCGTGGTTTTGTATTAAAACACCTGAAGATGGGGATCATTTTGCTCATTATAAATATTCTAGTGCAAACAGGGAGGTGACCTAGAGAGGTGATCTCAATACTGCAGTACACTGAGTCTGAAAATATCACGGATCACACTGTCTCACAAAATGTGTCACTTTCTTAACAATTGCTTGAGATTGTCCTCCTGTTCTCTTGGGGTTCATGTATATCACCCAGTCTTGCTCGCACACCTGGCCAGCATTTCTGCCTACCTTTATCTGCGTTTCACACAGGTAACATATTACCTGTTAACAGGTAACATATTAATCGCCTGTGGTCAGGTGAATCGCTCCCACACACAGATATGAGAAAGTGGCTCAGGTATGAGGGATTTGCTCAGGTGCTGCACTTTCTCACTTTCTGTCCAAACAGGTGAGTAGACGTGGAAAGTTCTGCGTCATCGCGGGGCGGGTTGTGTGTTCAGAGATGTGTACCTGTGTGAACTTTGTGCTTCGTCGTGACCATGAATTTGAAACGGACTGTTTGTTTATGTATGCCATGACCTCAAAACTGCTGTGTGTGTGTGTGTGTGTGTGTGTGTGTGTGTGTGTGTGTGTGTGTGTGTGTACCATTCTCATCATGGCCACCGGTCTCCGGTGTGCCTTGGCGTGGTTCATCTTCTGGTGCCTCTGGAAAGATAACAGCTGTGTCTCCCTGCTGAAGCATCTCCTCAACCAGGGCATCTCTACTCCTCTCATCCTCTTCTGACACACACTCCTCTTTCACTGTAACACAAACACACACTTTTTGAGCACTACTAAGAATATACAACCCCAAATCAGAACGTTTTCAGTATGAAAAATGTAGTTTCTTACTTTAACTTTTATGTCATGGCAGGCAGTAGAAACCCAAGATATTTCATGTATATTTGAGGTATATATAATACTTTCATATAAACTTAATTTGCTAATAAACATCCATTCTGGCATGTCAGGCCTGCCACACGTTCCAAAAAAAGTTGAGATGGTTGCAATTTAGGGCTAGTAATGAGGTAAAAAAAAAAAAAGATGTGATGTCAACAGGTGATTATAATCATGATTTGGTACAAATGCAGTATCCACAAAAGGCTGAGTCTCTGAGGAGCAAAGATGGTCAGAGGATCTCCAGTCTGTCAACAAATGTATAAGAAAATTATTGAAATGTTTAAAAACAGTATTCCTCACAGAAAGATTGGAAGGGATTTACATATTTGTCCCTCTACATCATCATATCATTAAACTATTCAAGGAATCTGGAGGAATTTCAGTGCATAAAGGGCACTTGATCTTCATCAGTGGTCATCAATAGCTGATAGAACCACATGGGCTTATTTTATCAAGCACTACAATACGGAGTTGCAGTAACTTATACCACTTAAAACTTTACTGTCATCTTCACTGGGTTCTGAACCATCTGGGATGGACCATCACACAGTGGAAATGTGTATTGTGGTCAGACAAATCAGTATTCCCGCTCTTTTTTTTTGTAAGATATGGGCACTGTGTGTTACGGATCAAAGGCTAAAAGGACCATCCAGACTGTTATCAGCAACCAGTCCAAAAGCCAGGCTCTGCCATGGTATGGGGTTGTGTCAGTGCCCTTGGCTAAGGTTATTTACAGTTCTGTGATGGCAGCATTAATGCAGAAAAGTACATTGAGATTTTATGACAATGACTGCTGCACACCTTAAGACGTGTTTGCAGGAAAAATGGGACAAAATAGCAGCTGACACCAGATTGCTTGGTATCCTTGACATTTTAAGTGTTGTGAGAAGGAATGGCAACATTACAAAGTGATAAATACTACAGTCCCAATTTTGATGGAATGTGCTGCAGGCCTGAAATGCAGGAATGGATGTTTATGGACAAATGAAATGCTGACCAGACAAAACATTAAATATCTTTGGTTCATACTGAAATAAAAGTCAAAGTAAATGTAAGAAACACTGTTTATTTTTATGTGTATTTTCTTTACTGTCTAACACTCTGATTTGGGCTTGTAAAACAATGGACTCTATAAAACGTTCCACAACAGTCATTTGTTTTTGGTCTGCAAGAATACATGAATTCCTTATAGCTTCCTTTCTAGCTGCTTCTTCATATATGGAGAGCACATGGTGACTGGTAGTGTGGTGGTTCATTTACTGGATGATTGATCCACAGCACCAGAGTTCAAATCCCAACGAGGGGCCCTTCTGATATTGTAACACGAAGTGCTATTCCCTACATAAACAATTCAGTCTGAAAACTCAAGTTTGTATATTTTATTAAGCCTTGCCATGGTGTAAACATAATCTACATCACATGTAGATTCATGATGTTCACTATTAAGCTGTGGTTTAGGCTTTATGACCTCAGACCTATAAAGCTGAAAAACTCAACTTGAACACAGTGGATTAAAGTTGAGCACTAATGTTACACACCTGATTCAGCTAATCATGGCTGAACATTAGAGCCAGGTGACTTAGATTACTGTGCAGGCTGAAGGCTGCACGACCATTATATCTCCCTAAATATACAGTGGGTACTCGGCTGGGTAGAATGAGGGCTGCACTGCCTGCGGACATCACTCCTGACAACACATCACCTGATTTCTCTAATTAGGTTTCCATCCTGGATGGGGCGGGGGTGTCATTAGGGAATACGGCTTTATGAAGCTTTGAATCAATTCAATCAATAACTTCGAAGAAAATGAAGCAGCGTTTTGAAGCGTGCATGCAACATATGCTGGTCAAATGCAACAATTTAAAGTCATTTGCAAAATACTCTTATTTTCGGTTGTTACCCTATATTTAAAAAAAAAAAAGAAAAATACAAGCTTGCTGAAAATATGCAGGCCTTTACTAGTGGTCGACCGATATGGGTTTTTTTAAATAGCTGTTTAGAGGGTAGGGTGAACGAGTTTTGCAACTGATAAAACTAATAATAATAAATGTGACACAAAATTCACTTTCTTGTCCGCTTAATCCTGGACAGGGTCGCGCGAAAACCGTTGCTTAGCTGGTGGCATAGGCAGGAACAACCCTAGACAGGCTGCCAATCCATCATAGGGCACATATAGTCATGTACTAGAGCCACAATTAACCTAAAGCAGGTCTTTGGACTATGGGAGGAAACCAGAGCTGTGGAATAGCCTACCACTGAGTACATGTCATGACCACAAATAATTTGCGATTCATCTATTTGAACTTCAGTGTAGAGGAATGAAGCTAAGATTGTTTCCAGTTGCTTTGTAATCCCCAGCAATCTGTTTTGATCATACTGTAGTCCATCAGTATCAGTTTCTGTTTTGATACTGCCTTGGTAATTGCATGACTGAGCGGGTGTATGGGTCTCCCTAATGATGGGGCTAGTAAGATGATCATCCTCTACCACCTAATTGAGATCTGGTCAGTCATGGCCCTACAGTGATCACATTCCATTAAAGTATTGGTGAGGAGCTGACACATGGTACATAGTATCAGATGGGCACATGTATGGCTATGAAGTAAAAATCAAGTAGATAAACCTAATAAAGAGGCAAATGAATCCGTATGACCGCAGTTGTTATTAGAAAGATTAAGAAAAGGGCTAAGCGCACTTCAGGCGGACATATTTGTGAGATCATAATTATAAAATCAAAGTCACGCAGGCAAATGGCATTTAGCCCACTTACAATGCAAACCAAACAAATTAGTCTTGAATAGCTAACTCAATATCTCCATCTCCCAATATCCCTTAATGCACAAACTGTGCTCAACCTCCTGTAAAATGAACCGCTTAATTGGAGCACCGAGTTTGACATCTTTATCTCTCACTAACGAGGGAAAATGAAGAAATTAAGGCTTTGGGAAGAAACAAGCCCCGAGGCTACAAACGCATATCTCTGCCTCTGCTCTGCACTTTCTCATGCGTGCACACACAAAATGAGTCCGCAATGTCAGCAATTACAAATAATGGCATCCGCTCGCAACTCAAAACAACATTCGGAACACCTGAGGACAATTGTGCATTTGTGTGTCAGAACGATTTAGAAAGATGTAGGTATGAGAGTGGGGGTACAGGGGATAAAGGAAATGAACACTGCTTCTCTCTCTCATACACTTCTGTTGTCAGTAGCTGTGAGTCCATGTCAGGCTATTAATGGAGGATGGCAGCGTGCATTTGTCCAGCATGCAGGAATTGTACGGTGAATTCATCAGAAAGAAAACTGTTGTCAACTCCTGAAACAAACACGAGTTTGGAGATAGAGTAAAACAGATTTTCTATGTGGAAGCTACAGAGTGAAATGATGATACGTGTAAGTGATTCCAATACCAGAGCGAAAGGATAAGTTTACTGGGCAAAACTGGAGAATTGAAAGGAGGCTCTTGTATCCTGTTAGGCCGACTCTATCCTGGATTAAAGATGAGATACATGGGCATGGAGGCATACAGGTTCCGTATGTTTTCCTGTGGCACATTTGCCCACAGATGTTACAGCTGGGCCTGGATCCTCCACTCTCATAGATTGTTGAAGCTGGCGGCCCAGTCCCATCAATGCTCCACTGGCGATAAATTTGGCAACCTGGCAGGCCAAGGACTGTGGTGGGCTAGCAGATAAGGTACTGGACCATGGACCAGAAGGTCCAGGGTTCAAATCCCACCTCTGCCAAGCTGAAACTGTTGGGTCCTTGAGCATGGCCCTTAACCCACAATTGCTTGAATTGTAAGACTGTATCAATTGTAGGTCGCTCTGGATAAGGGCGTCTGCTAAATGCTGTAAATGTAAATGTTGTAGTCTTTTTGGGACTGTGGTAGCCTAGCAGTTAAGGTACTGGGCTCTGGACCAGAAGGTCCATGGTTCAAATCCCCCCTCTGCTAAGCTGCCACTGTTGGCTCCTTGAGCAAGATCCTTAACCCACAATTGCTTGGATTGTAAGACTGTACCAATTGTAAGTCGCTCTGGATAAGGGCGTCTGCTAAATGCTGGAAATGTAAATGCCAAGGAAGTGTCGCAATCTGGCCAAGACATTCCTGGGAAACCCTTGCTGTGTGTGGGTGAGCATTATCCTGCCAAAAAATGCCATTTGGAAGTCCTGCACATATCACTGAGTTGTTAGTGTCCCTCGTATCACTGCTAGGAGTGACCAACTGTCATATGTGATGGCTCCCCAGATCATCACGCCAGCAGTTGGGGTAGTGTTTTGCTCCACAGCAAACTCAAAATCAACCTTCTTCGGGTCCCAAACAGAACCTGGATTCATGACTAAAGACGATATCTTTAAAGTCCCTAGAAAACCAGGTGGACAAATACAAAAGTCCTTGGTAATCTGTATTTCGGTTTTTGGTATTTGTCCCAGTGTGGGCTGACATTCATCATAAACCTTAGCCACGAATGTCCCCTTCAGTGCATAAACAGTTCCCAAGAAATAAAAACTGCAACTGAATTTTTAGTTAGAGGATCACTAACAGACCCATAGCTCTACTTCTATAGCTCTAACTCTATAGCTTGTGGTCACTGATCATACATTAGCAGCACATAGAGAGGACTAAATGCTGTTTGAGTGTGTGTAAGAAGGATTATATGCCTTCCATTTAAACAACAAGGGAGCAGATAAATAGCATAGCAGATGTTCTCAGACCTGCTTCAACCCACAGCTCTCCTATGTCGATCCTATTCACATCAGCTATTCCCACAAACTCTATATACTATCTAATACCAGTTTATGTATCAAATCCTGATAATTAGCAAGCAACTGCATATCCGGGAAAAGCCAGATCTGAAGCAAAAGCTTAACAATGAATCCTTGACTCTCTACCTTGAACAGCAAGAAAGGACAAGGACAGAGCGTGCAACGTGTGGTTAGTGTAATGTGGTGTAAAGGCCAAGGAATCACACATGTACACTTCCTCCGTTGCTTTGGCACATGCGAAGGTCTAAGATCAGATAAAAGATCACAAGAAATGGCGCATTTAATCTGAGGTGTGAAACTGCATATGACTAAACACAACACTCGCATTACGTGGAAAGTGTGATGGGTGTTTTAGCACCGTATTAGAATATTTTGCTACCACCAGCACTTTTTAATTCCGTTCCCAGAAAGGCAGAGATAAATGGAAAACATACATGTTTATTTCATTTCATTTCATTACAATCTATAAGAGGATGTTCTGAAAAAACCTACACCAAATGTATCGAGCCGCTTCAAGCCCCCTGCCCCTATTCTGTATTTGAGACATCTAAAAATGGACATTCACACCCTCTTGTTAAGATTGTTATGATGCACAGGAGACCTCAAACCTGCGCTCCATTTTCAAGAAGTAATCACATTCACATGGTGTACAGATTCTACTGGAAATTCCCCATGACTCAACTGCTTACATTTCTTCCTGCAAACAGGGTCAAGAGATCAATCACTGTTCCACTGTCACTTTATCTCAAAAATATATTGCTTGAAAGTGATCTCACATCAGTGTGTTGCTAAACGTGTACTTCTAGAATAGGGAAGAGTTGGTTGCTTGGCAGTTTTGTCTTTGGTGCGGATCAAAGTCCTATCACGCCAATGACTGAGCTAGCAGCAAAATACATTCCTTATCTAAAAATGACTAAACTCATGGCACCTGACTCAACATGACACAGTGTGCAAAAAAATGATTAGAAGTTTTTATTTTGGAGATGAAATGCCCAACCTGGCCGGAGGGCACAGCTCGAACCCAGTTCCCTGTTGGGGTGGGCTACTGCTTCAGATCATTAGACCAGAAGAACTGATTCCACCAGTTGGTTCTTACCTTTTGAGTCACAGTAGCTGCTTTCAACTTTTATTTTAACCAAATAATATTTTTGAAACTATTAAATGGCACACAGTTTGAACTTGTCGATGGTTTGTATCTTTCAAAATGAATAAGATACTGTATTTATGTTTAGAGATCAGCACTTGTTTCTGTTTCGTCAGTTCCACGTAACATATAGATGCACTTTATACTGGTCATCCCCTTCACTCAGTTCTCAATGTGACAGGACCCCCACAGATCAGGTACT